>JBBLXU010000646.1:0-11890 GCA_037893425.1 Campoplex nolae
CTTTTTTTCCTAGGGGTCGAATATATATTCAAAAAAACGACATATGTGTTCATTTCAATATGGGCGAAAAAAATTGGGTTTAATGCTTTTTGAGTTAACGAGGACCAAATCGTCTGTGATAAATTGTTTTTAGCAATATAACTTTTATGTTAGAAAAAAACTCATATGCAGATTCTGGAAATGGCGTGCGGTTCGATGGAAACCAGATAATCGTGTACGAAAACAACGATGAGATGTCTCAATCTTCATCATACGAAAACTATGAGGCTCTGAATGAGGCAATGCTCAATGAATACGCATCTGAAGGTATTAAAACATCGTCTGTAAAAAATTGTAGAAATATTTCATGTTAAAAAAAAAACGATTTATAATTTATCATTCTGCAGGTTCTGAAAGTGGCATGCAGTTAAATGGAAATCCGATGATTTTGTATGAAAATAACAATTTAAAGATGCCTCAATCTTCATCACACGAGAATCATGCATGCGTGCCTAAAGGACTGGATGATAACACAGATGACAAAGAAAACAATAACGATTCTGATCCTTCTCCGGGTAATGACGATTGTGAGAACTCCACAATCACGTAAGTATTGAAATACAAAAATACATAAACATTGAATCTAATTTTACTCAGAATTAATTCCAACCACCACCATAAAATTATTTAAAGTGATCGTCGCGGCCAGCCACAAGCTGATGATAACGAAGGCGGAGAGAAGTCCGACAGAAACAACGCGTGTTGTGGTATGTTCAAAAAAAAATTATTTACTGTATTGGGATCTGACAAGAAGGTGTTGCTAAGCGAAAATGGGATGCAACTTTGGTTAGATCTCAATGTGATGATTCATATTCTTAATGCGTTGAAAAACACGAATATGATATCTTTAATTTTTTTTTTTCAGAAAACTGCAAGAACACGAATAAAATTGTGCTGCATAAACTGAACCAACTCATTGAAATGATGATGGCCTGTCACTGCAGAGATCCTGGCAAATCGAAGGTTTCCTACAAAGTTGGACGTGACTTTGCACGGTTGGGCAACTTACCCCTCCAATCTGTGAAAGAACTGGAGGCTTTGGAGAAAAAATTGAGAGAGGACGAGTCTCTGTTTGATTTATACGTAATAATATAAGATACTTAATATAAATTTTATCTGAGACTGTTGATAATAATAATAATAATAATATATTATATAATGGCTTTCAGAAAATGAAGATTGCTTCAATCGGAGGTGACACTTCCGAGAGCGCAGTCAGAAATGCACTGAAGATAATTATGATGGATGAGGTTGCAGTCCGCTATTCTTGGACCGGATTGAAAAAAACCTTAAAAATTTGTGACCATAAGATCGTCGATGGAATTATCCGTAATTATACCTCATTCCTTTCATATTTTATCACGATATTATTGACAATATAAATTTTCCATGTCTCATTAATCATGTTGATTTATTTCTTGCAGAGACTGTCATGACAGCGAAAACCGATGCTACTGTGACTGGTATGCAGGGAACGATCCGAGAATGGCTCCGTCACGCGGGCGATCGTGTGCGATACCGACAAAAAAAAGAAAACGAAAAAATATAAATCTAAGTTTATTCATCTCAATCTAAGTACTCAATCGTTCCTATATACTTAATACATTTAAAAGCTTTCTAATTATATTATTAAAGATTATTTTGGCATAATTTCTTCGATGATTTTATATCTGGCAATAAATGATTGTGGTTATAAATAATAATACATGAAATGGATTCATAAAAGTGTCGTTTCAGGCTCTTTTGTAAATCCTTATGTTTATTGAATATGATCATAATCATTTGTTGCAAAAAAATCGAAATCAAATTTCCCGCCCTCTCCTGGTACCAGCGAAATACAGGTCTCACGTGGGACGTCTCGAATTATATTTTGAAAGACGTCTCAATATTGAGCATTTATGACGTCTGAAAGTAAGCCTTCAAGACGTAGAAAGAAAATATTGTAAGACATCAAGAGAATGTCTCAAAGACGTGAAAAAGTAAGTCTTTCAGACATCTTAACTGACGCTTATAAGACGACTTCAAGATATGGAAATTCGGGACATAAGACGTCCAGTAGATGTCACCACAACGTCTTTTGGCTAGTTTGCAGGACGTCGGTGGGCCACTAAAGACATCTAAAAGTCGTCTAGCGCAGGTCTCAATGCTGTATGGGCATACGTGCATCACCGACTGTGACCACCTTCAAGACGCGCCTTTTCTCACACTTGTTCGAACTCGAGGATCCTGATAATCCTTAATTTATCAAATTGTCTCACATTGCTTTACTTTGTATAAGTGTTTTGTTACTCATCTCGCATATTCTATTTATTATGAGTGTATTAATGCGGAAGTGTCTTGTTATTAGAAAAATGTTGTCAACGGTTCTTGTTTTCTTTTTATCTCATATGTGAATCTGATTGGCTTATCTACTTATTTTCTTATTTTTATTTTATTCGTTTTTTGTTTTTTGTCATATGATACCTCTAAGAATATGTTCGGGGACTTATCATCCTACAGTTTATTATTGTTTTTAATTTTATTATTGTTTTTTATCTTGCGATTTGCTCTACTAATGCGATGAAATATCTAATAATTCTTTAGTTTCTATGCGCTACATTTGTTAAACCTGATTGTCACAACTTGTTATATAACTTTATTTTTGTACTCCTAGCCCTAAGGACTTGTCCAGGGCAAATACATTCTATCAATCAATCAATCAATCAATCTCTCTCTCTGCAGCTGTCACTGGAGACTGGCTTTGATAGAAATGGGTCTTGAGGCGGGCGTCTAGGCCTATCATGGTGGTGTATACAGACACGCCAAATTCTTGAATGTGTTGGTAACTTTTGCATAATCTTGAGCCCGTGCAACGTTTTTTCTCAGCAATTACGCGACCGATCATGCTGATTTTGGGCGCAATCGAAAGAGAATTTCTTTATTAGCTAAAAGTTCAATTTTTAAGTTCTTTAATTGCTTCTGAGCTTCGTAATTCAAGAAAATGACATGCCAATTTTACCCCCACCACCGCGAAAAGTTTTGTTTCGAGAAAGTATAGTCTCGGCGAGCCTCGGGCCTGCAGACGACAGGCTGTCAATGTACTTGTCCCGAGACTCTACCGAGTCTCTTGATAGGGGTTGAAATTCACAAAACTGTTGTAACAAAAAAACTATTGCACCTATCTCGATGGATTCAATTGCACTTTGAAGAGGGCTAAAAAATAGTAAATACGGATTTTTTCGTTTTTCTCGCAAATCTAGTTAAGGGGGTGAACTACCGATATATATGTCTACATTAAATCTCAATAAAACGGAAGTATTTCTTTTTTTTTCTTATTTCCTCTCCTCGTGATACGTGTTTTCTTAAAATTCTCAACATCTACATATTAACCGAAGGATAGATTTTTCTTGAAATTACATTTTCACAACTGGTGAAAGCGATAGATCCAAAAGTATGCTTCCAATCTTAATGGTTTGTTTTTTATTTGAAGGCATTTTGAGACTCTCCTAGTTACATACACTACCGTCGGAAAGTTTCCGGACAAAAGTCTGAAAAAGTTGCCACACTCTTTTTCATGTTATTCCGTCGATAACGTAGATAAATTAATTTAATGAACGGCATTTTAAAGGGGAGAAATCCCGTTTCACTTTGCTTTTTTTGAAAAATTTTTGCGTTTTTTTTTACGACTAGGACGTCATTTTGAAAACGACCATTTTTCGTCTTTTTTTTCCTTTTCACAGAGCGACCGCGTTTTCAGTAAAAATTTTTTTTTTTAAATTCTTTGACCGGATCTTGAAACGACAAGATTCAAGCTTCAATTTCGTTTTTTATAAAATCCGTTACGATTTTTTTTTGAAAAAGTTATCATGTTTTTGGCGAAAAAAGACGGAATTCAGAAATTCCTGCGTAACACGGAAACTATTACATTTAGAAAAAAATCTTAGAGGAGTGAAAAGTTGCCTCTGAGATTGTTTTTTATAAAAAACGAAATTGAAGCTTAAGTTTTGCCTTTTCAAGATTCGGTCAAAGAAATTAAAAAAAAAATTTCTACTGAAAACGCGGTCGCTCTGTAAAAAGGAAAAAAAAAGACGAAAAATGGTCGTTTTCAAAATGACGTCCTAATCGTAAAAAAAATCGCAAAAATTTTTCAAAAAAAGCAAAATGAAATGGGATTTCTCCCCTTCAAAATGCCGTTTATTAATTTAATTTATCTACGTTATCGACGGAATAACATGAAAAAGAGTGTGGCAACTTTTTCAGACTTTTGTCCGGAAACTTTCCGACGGTAGTGTATACTTTAAAGATTCCATTTGAAATTTATTTAAACAATAGATTTGACCTAATTGAGCAAGGAAAATTGGAAAAAATCGAATTTTTCCGTTGAAAATTCTACCACTCTATCAATTTTTTATTTTTTGTAACCTTTGACGGTATTCATACGAATCACACTCATAGTTTAAAAGAATTCCCTTATTTATTTTTTTCCGCAAAAAATTACAGATTGCATAACTTTCACGAATAACAATTTTCTTTATTAGTTAATAATGAATAAACCACAAGATAAATTTTGAAAATATGCATTTCTCATACTTTTCACAAAAATTTCGTAAATACTGACATATTTTCATAGTTATCATATCTCCCCCTTTACTTGACGGTGTTATCTGGGAGTCACCTCTGTTCAGTCTGTGACTCGCTTCCAAAATGAGATGAAATACGACGCAGAAGCAATGATAAAACTCCGATGATGTTCATCATCATCGTCAACATCGTCGGATAAAAAAATTTGAAAAAAAAATCTGAAAAAATTCCAAAACGTTTAAAATGAAGAAATAAAACTTTTTTGTCCTTGGACTATTGGTGAAAAAACCCATAGTTTTTAAATTACGAAAATTGATAGACCTGGAGTTCGACTAAAATCAATGAAAAAAAAAAATTTCGTAAAAAAAATCTGAAAAAAATCGAGTGACTAGAACAATCTCAGAGGCAACTTTTCATTTCCTCAAGATTTTTTTCTAAATGTGATAGTTTTCGTGTTACGCAGGAATTACTGAATTCCGTCTTTTTTCGCCAAAAACATGATAACTCTTTCAAAAAAAATCGTAACGGATTTTATAAAAAACGAAATTAAAGCTTGAGTTTTGCCTTTTCAAGATCCGGTCAAAGAAATTGGAAAAAAAAAATTCTACTGGAAACGCGGTTGCTCTGTAAAAAGGAAAAAACAAGACGAAAAATGGTCGTTTTCACAATGACGTCCTAGTCGTAAAAAAAATCGCAAAAATTTTTCAAAAAAAGCAAAATTGTTCAGGAATGAGCAAGCTATGTCGGTAGTAGCGATTCAGCGGGAGAAGGGGGGGGGTGGCGCTCCGCCGTGGATGTCGCTACTTACCGGGCTACTCTAATTTTCGGGAATATTCGTCTCACGGGAGCGACGTGACGCGCGACGCATGCGCGCGGCTCGTCGTCATCGATTATACTAATCGATCAATTTGTCTTGATCCGGTCGTAACGTGCGATAGTGCCCTTCGTGCCTTTCAAAACTCCCTTTCGCAAAAGATAGCGCAAATAATCAGTTATCGGGCCAAATATCACGTTCAATAAATTCGGGACAATTCAAGCTACATTTCGACGTATTTTTTGCGACGTTTTAAATAAGAATTCCTCAGATTAATCGGGATTAATTTTCGGGCAATCACGAGCACGTTTCGGCTTTCTTTCGGCATCGTCGAACGTGTGTTCGACGACGACCGGGTCCACTCACACTTTTCATTCTCTCGGGTTGTATTGTCGGGCCAGTTATTTACCTCAGGAAACTTATTCATTGTTTAATATTCACATTTTCTAAGACATAATAAATTACATTGTTTTTTATCATTTTTAAACTCGCTCTCCTCGCGTCATTTATTTTCCCCCACCAACACCAGATCCTCAAGCAACATATATAAATGGGATTTCTTCCCTTTAAAATGCCGTTCATTAAATTAATTTATCTACGTTATCGACGGAATAACATGAAAAAGAGTGTGGCAACTTTTTCCGACTTTTGTCCGGAAACTTTCCGATGGTAGTGTACATAATTATCACCGTTACCGAGAAAACTGGCGACAAACGAATATCCCCCCACCCACTGATCGCAATGAAACGCATAACTCCCGTCTTTTTGCCCTACGGGCGGTCGGGAGTTGAAAAATGAGTCCCGCGGATAAATTCAAAATGAAAGAAATATCGGTCGCGTTACCGGATTCACGAAAATCCTATAATTGTTTATCTTTTTTATTTTGTTCGCGTTGTATTCAAGCTTCTAACGAGCACAGAAACTCGTGGGAAGCATGAAACGGTGCGGTTTACTGTACGAAAATCAACAAAATTGATTTCTTCAAATCACAAAATGAATAAGCAAATCATTTTATTTTACTCCCACTTTGTTTATGTTATTATTTTTTTATTATCGCACACTTAATTATCTAATCGCTGTCGCACGCTTCTTACTTTATTACCTTTTTATCGCGTTTCACGTCTTTTGAAGGAAAGAGAATGAATTTTAATTGAAAAGAAACGATGTCTCCCTGTTTTAGAAAACATAAATGATTCCATTCGTTTTATTGTCCTGGAAAAAACCGCTTTGGCTCTGTTCATTTCTTTTTAATCGCTTAACAAATCATCTCTAAAATAACAGCAATTCAAAAGTGACTTGACTCGATATAATAGTAATAATTTTGAAGATTGTTGTATAAACCAAAGTTCTTACCGCTGCCTTTTGGATGGTTTTTTTCCGAAATGAGATCAAAATTGTAATCACCTTATTATCCTATCCCTTTATCGCAAGAATAAATTTTTAATGGAGTTAGATCGTAAATCCAAGGGTAATAATAATTAATTTCACTTTCCCATGTTTAATTCCACTCGATTCACAAATAATTACACTGTAGCCTCTTGGATGTACAATCAAATTAACAGTTTCGCTCAGACTGCCTCGGCTATATTTTAATCAAATTTGGATTGAATTTAATAAGTAATGAATCAAAATGGCCTCTCTGTTCCAAACAACCATAAAAATAAAATGAATATAATAAAAAGGTGAGTACGACTTAGGCTACGGGCTCTAAACCCCGCCGAATAGCGCCAATATCCCTTATCGCACAGGAAGGATGCAGACCCCAGACCACAGGAGCTAAACGTCACCGAATCACCCCAATGTCCTGAGCATCTACGAGGATAGGAAATTCAATTGACCATAAACCACGTGATGAGAACGTCACCGAACCCCTCCAATGTCAGATGCATCAGTAAATCGGAAGATAAAAAAATAGGAGTGACCCTGAACTGCGTGAAAGGAACGTCACCGAACCTCTCCAATATCCCAGGCACCAAGGAAAAGAAGAACAAATTATGTATTGTTGGAACCAGGAAGAGTTTTTACTGGAGAGAGCTCTGTTAGGAGGTTCGAGCCAGTCCAAGAGATTGAAGGAACTGCTGATCAGAGCGGTCGCGCGCCCACCTTTATACCCTTCTTATCCCTCGCTTTCGGCTTTCGAAAGTCGTGCCGCTTAATTGTAGCCTCAAACCCCTTAATGCACATGTGTCTTTCAATTCTCGCTTCTCATTCGCTCAGCACGCTCCCCTCTTCGCATTCACGCCCTTTCATTCGTTCGCCGCTACCCCCATTTTCGCACCCTCAGCTGCGCGAAATTCCGCTTTTCATGTTTTTCAGCTTTTTTAATACTAATTTTTCCATTACTGATCATTAATTATTGATATTGAATCATTAATCGGATCATTTTTCATGATAAAATCAAAATAAATATTTTCAAATGGAATAAAAATACCTCGACTTTCGCTTGGAGCTAGCTTAGTGCGCATGCGCCGTAATACGCACTTTTATTTATTTCAATTCATTCCAATTACCGATAAAATTCTATGTTGCGGATATTTTATTTTGATTTTGCGGATTTTTCCCGATTGTTTTAGCCTAATTACGCTATTGAAAGATGTTTTAATCATGAACAATTAGAGAACAACAAAAAATCACGAACGCCAATTTATTTCATAATTTTCGACACTTGGCGGCGGTCGGTAAAGCTCGTGTCGTTTGCATCAGCCTTTCGGTGCCGATATCCAAGATGGCTGTGGCCAAGACGAACGCACGCGTCGTTGTTGTTGGCGGATAAAAGTGTCGGCGATCGCGCCGTCGCTTCGTTTTCGTCTCGCATTCGGGATAAAAGTGTCGGGAGTCGGGTCGGAATAAACACGCGAGTGAGTGGTTAGTTTCAATATTGGTGAATTCGAATAAAAATCGAAACGAATGTGTGCTAATTGAAGGGTCTAGCCGGATAAGATGGGTCAATCTGCCCCCACTGAATTTCGGGGCTCCAATTGTTTTACAGATTCATCACCAAAAAAAAGGAAATTTCTGCAAATATGCAGTTGTCTATATTGATTTCCAGCGTTCCTATGTCAAAAGATGATGTTTTTTTCGAATATTTTGTTTTTTACACATCTGAAAGTCGTTAAAAAATCTGAAAAAATTCTGAAAAATCAAGAATCATTAAAAGTTTATGAAAAAACTAATTTCAATTATTTTTATCTAATCTCCATTTTTTTAAATCAGTACAACAAGCATCGACTCTCCTACTATGTCGGCAAAATTCAGCATGATTCTAGTCTCCAATCTTTGTAGATTAGAAAAAAAAAATATCAACATTCGACCTGCTCATTTTTTTTATGAAAATCCATAAATGAATCATTCTTTAAGTTCAATGATGAGCAGTAATGACTGCAGGTATTGTGGGGTATGGTACAGAAACGTAAATGATCGGAATTCATTGTTGATTTCAGACGAGCTTGAATTTGCGAGGTCCATTAAATATTGAAGGGACTCAATGTGATTTCTCAGCATTTCTCGATCTGGTGTAGACAAAAGAATTAATGTCAGCATTACAGTCGGTCAAAATGTACGGTTCAAGTGGTGCCTCTAGTAGCCATGCGAGAAACCTGACAGACATGCATACTCGATATTACGTATTTTAGTTTCTATGGTAATTTTCGAACTCATTATAAGTGATTTCTTTTCCCTGACAATTATAAACCATTCCTTTTTTTCTACTTTCATAGTTTCTTTCATTCTATATAACTGAATATTATATTCGTTGTAGTTGAAGGTAGAAATTCCTGTTTTCTATGATATTGGAGAGGAACAGTGAATAAAATAGAAATGTCGGTTTTGGTAAGTATTTTATTAATGTTGTTTTAATCATGTAGCTCGGTTTAACTGTAACAATTGTTTCACGTTGAAAGATTTACATCTTCTCAATTCGATGCTTTATGTTCCAGAAATAAAATATAATTGACTAATCAACTAAAAGAATGTTATATTCTGGAACATGAAGCATCGAATTATAATTGACCAATCAACTTCAAGAGTATAACATTCTTTTAGTAGATTAGTCAATTATAATTCATCTCTGGAACATAAAGCATCGAGTTATAATTGACCAATCAACTTAAAAAATATAATATTTTTTTAGTTGAATAGTCAATTATAATTTATCTCTGGAACATGAAGCATCAAGAGACTCGGTAGAGTCTCGGGACTAGTAATAACTTAGCATGCACTGAGACCAAAAAAATCCTCAAAGATCGGATGTATCCGAGGATGTATCCATTGGGTCACAATCACAGATACTTTTATCTCAAGCGTAAATAAGCAAATACAGGCTCTTTGTTATCAAGAGACTCGATGGAGTCTCGGGGCAAGTACATTGACAGCTTTGTCATCTGCTGGCCTGAGGCTCGCCGAGACTATTTTTTCTCTGAATAAAACGATTCGCGGTGGTGGGGGTAAATTTGGCATAACGTTTCGATTAATTACAAAGCTCAGGAGCCATTCGATGCTTTCAGAATTGAACTGGAGACTAATTAAGAAATTTTCTTTCGATTGAGCGTAAAATCAGTACGTGATTGCTGAGAAAAAACTTTGCATGGGCTCACACAACACATTCAAGAATTGACGTGTCTGTATACAACACTATCATAGGCCTCAAAGTCCGCCTCAAGACCCATTTCTATCAAAGCCAGTCTCCAGTGACAGCCGCAGAGAGAAAATAACGACGTAAACAGTGAACACAGTTAAAAGGTCAATAACGGAGTTTCGACATAATCAAGTGCAGTACGTTCGAAAAATTTCGATCAGTTGCTTTAATAAAAAAAATTCAACGGAGATTTCGAGCGAAGTTCAGTACTGATGAAGAGCAAGATTAGCGAGTAACTTGAATCAGTTGTAAAAAAAAAAAATCGATTCAAGAATAAATTTTCGAACAGACCGGTGGCAATTTTTTCTTCGTGTAATTGTGTAAACTGGCATTACGCATGTTGTTATTTTATCAAGTTTTGCTGTGATATAAGCAAAAAACGTTTTGACTGCTGGAATTGTGTACGTCGAATGTGGAATAAAATTGACAGTTATGTGTAATAAACAACTTGTAAATATTCTTCGTCTCATGAGTTCGAATTAAATTAGATCATACACGATCCTGAGAGTTATCAGCGTTTGAAACTATTTTTCACCGATATGAAAATGTTCCAGAAAAACTCAGGTGCTATATTTGATAGTATCAAAATTTCCAGGAAGTCTTAGGTGCTCTTTCTTTGATAGTATAAAAATTTGTATCATTGGTATGCAGTGGATAGCTACAAGCTTTGGAATTTCTGTGATTCGTATGCAGCGAATACCGACAAATTTTGGAATTTCTTTGATTGGTATGCAGCGGATACCTACAAACTTCGGGATTTCTGTGACATGCAGCGGATACCTACAAACTTCGGAATTCCTGTGATATGCAGCGGATACCGACAAATTTCGGAATTTCGGTGATATCCAGCGGATACCAAAAAGCATTGGAATTTCTGTGATTGGTATGCAGCGGAAACCCAAAAACTATGGAGTTTCTATGAAGCGCCATATGTACCAAGTATTCCCACTCTTCGGCTCCGTCTGTGGCATGTGCATTGAGACTTGTCATAAAAGTCTTCAGCGCCTTATTTTTGAATAGCTATGTATCAAAATGTAGATAATTGGAACGCAGCGGATAATTCCAAACATTGAACATTTCGTGCAGGGACATGTTTACTGAGTATTTTAACTTTGAATTTTGAATTTTGGTGATATTGAAAATATTGATGCAAAAAGTCGTTTGAGGCCGCTGAAAACTTTTGTAATAAATTTTTCAATTTATATGCGACAATCGGAGCTGAAGAGTGGAAAAACTTGGTTCATATGCCGCTTCACAGAAGTTTCAAAGTTTGTAGATATCCGCTGCATTCCAATGATGAAAACGTTGATCCAATCAGAAAAACAGCATCCGTCGACTTCCTGAAACCACTTTTTCAAAGTTTTTATGACACATCCGAAGAAGAGAAATGGAAGAACATAGCGCACATTGGGTCAAACGAGAATCACAGATTTCTCATGTGTACATGGCCATTCGTAGACGAAAATTTTGATCGCTTCTTAAAATGATAAACCAAAGGCATTTTGTAATGAATATTTCAATTAATTTTGCCACAATCACAGATAACACGTGGAATCACTGGACATACACGTTACTCCATAATGTTGTCAAACTTTGTAGTGGCCCGCTGCATTTCAGCGATACGAATTTCGATACCATTAGAAAAAAAGCAGCCCAAGACGTTTTACAACAACTTTCTGAATTCATTATGCACGACCAGAGCGGAAAGTGAATAACTTGACATACACTACCGTCGGAAAGTTTCCGGACAAAAGTCGGAAAAAGTTGCCACACTCTTTTTCATGTTATTCCGTCGATAACATAGATAAATTAATTTAATAAACGGCATTTTAAAGGGAGAAATA
>JBBLXU010000648.1:0-18605 GCA_037893425.1 Campoplex nolae
AAAACTAATTTTCGTCACAATTTTCGAACAATCAAATAAAAAATATGGACCTTGATCTGCTAGTAGTTACGAATTCCCAATATAACGAGATTATACGTACAATATTATATGGAAGGATCTTTTTCTAGAGTTGGAAAAAAATAGATTCACATATTATTTTATGAAATTGAATAAAACTATTGAAACATTACCTCAACTTTTTGCCTGGTTCAATTTTTTTCGTTTTGTACTGGGCTGAAATATCCCAAAAAATGTTTTGGGTATGATAATATTCAACTATTGGCCCGAAATGAGTTGTTCTTGATTTTTTGAAAATTTTTTCAACTTTAATAGCTCATAAAAACACAGAAAAAATCGTACTTCCACTACGCGTGGTACCTTAATATGTTTGGCATATAATCAGCGATTTTTAGGAATTTTTTCAGACTTTTAAAAAGGGGCTTTTTTTAGACTGTTTTGAATTTTTTTTTTTTTTTTTTTTTTTTTTTTCAAATAGCTGTTCAAAAAAATCTGAAAAAATTCCAGGGTGTCTTTCAGACTTCATATAATCATATAAAAAGTAATTAACCAAATCGGCGAGGGTCAGGGAAAAAGTCCGCCGGTTTGACGCGGAATACCTCATATATAGGTTTAGAGGAATAAATATGACAGCGATCTCTTGATCGCATCATCAGGAAATAATTGTTTGCCAATGAAATCTGTTATTCAATAAATGTTGACAAACGAGAAACATCGAAGCCACATACCAACAAATATATATATATTAGGGTGTGCGGAAAAAAGCGATATTTTTTTTTCGTTTGCATCCACCGAAAAAAGTTGAGTTATGGTAAAAAAAAAAGCATGCTACAAGGAGAGCTTTAAATTAAATTATTTTGCGAAGCGCATTGCATTTGAAGATTTTTCATGAGATAACACAGGAAAATAATGTGGTCTCTCATTATTGTGCTACAACTCTTGAGGAAAAAATCGCACAGAAATGTCACTAACATATTTTGTTAAGAATTGAATTCCGTACATAAAAAGTCCTTACGAGCAATGCGCTAATAACAATCGTTCTATTGTTATAGCGGTTCGAAGTTGGATGGATAAAAAAAAATGATTCGATAGGCTATCACGCTTGAATTTTTGCTTAAAGGAAAAAAATTTATAGGGTTTTTTTTGTAGAGAATTGTCTACTTTAGCGAAATAACTCTACAAGATCATTCAGAAAGGAATCGTCTCTCTTCTTAAGGAAATTCCGTGCTTAATTCTCAAAAACTACCTATTTGTCTCACTTGTAAAGTCTGTCCAAATTTTTTATCAACCAATTTTTTTTCCGTTCCAAATTTCTTTCTGTATCAGGATTCGTTTTGTATTCTGATACTTATTGTGCAAAATCAATTGAAAAAAAAGAGAGGTTTCTTTTTGAATTGGTTATTCGTTTTTCGGTTTCATTTTACTAATGAAGTTAAAAAAGTTGAACATTTTCATCATTCGAGTTTTTCTCTAATTTTCCAAAAAACAAAATATCAGTAAGTCATACAGTCGGCAACATGGCGGGATTTTTACAATTCATCTAGATGTTTCATAGCCTATAATGTAGTGTAAATCATGAGCTCCGTTCTGGTGAAAAATTCTTCGAAATCAGTCTAATGCTTTTCACAAGATAATATAATAAGTATTTCGTTTGATAATATTCTCGGCGACAAGACACATGTTCGAAATCTCCCTCTCTCTTTTCCAAATTAAGACAGTTTGAAATTATTCCGTTGTGGATTACGGTTTAATAGACCAAGCTCGTGAGAGTTTTCGGAGCGTGTCACTTCGAGTCTCTCTGCCGATCTGTCTTGTCATCCTGTGTCGTTATCCTGTGTGTGTAAATTAGTGTGCAGTAAAAAATTTACAAGTGCAAAGTGCTCTGAAAGTGCAGTAGGATTTCTGTTCATTCGACACCAACAAACAAAAAAACGTAAGTACAAAATTTTTTCACTCAAGGTAATCTATCAGTAACGCGAGTGCGAGGAAGATAACTCGAAAACGGTTGACATTTTTCCTGGACGTTCTCGATAATATATCGAAGAAAAAGAAATATCCCTTCTCCTCTGATAAAATGAGAACAACATGTTACTTAGACAATCTTGTGCACCAGTATTTGACACCCTGCGGCTGTTTGACCCACACAAAAAGTCAAATATCTCGGTTAAAAAAAATTGTGACTCAATTTAATAAAAGCCATTTTGAAGCAGACAATTCCAGCTTCATTTTGCTTTTTTAAATAATTTATACGATTTTATAGGCGTTCAGAACATAACTTTTAACATGAGCATTTTTCGCGATTTTTCCACCTGAATAAATCGTATGCTAGGCTCGTATCAGTTAGTAACTAACTTTTTAGTGAGGAAACTTTAAAGAGGACATCGTTAGCTTTGATGTGATTTATTTGTGGAAAAATGAAATGCGATCTTTTTTGGTGAAGTTATGTACTTTTTTTTCGAAATTGTCGAAAAAACGCAACCACGAGGTTTGGAATATTGTGTGTGATAAGTAACAGCTTTGATTTTGTTATTTATAATTCACCACAAGTTTTTCAGAATTTTTCTTCAAAATTTTTTTGCATCATACACTAGGCACAACAATTAAAGGATGTTAAAAAAATTGCAAATTTTTTAGTGATTTTCAACGGGCTGTAAATCAATGGATAATGATCGTACAGAAAATTTACAAAAAGCAAATTGTAGCTTCAGGTGTCTAGTCTCAGGATCTATGCTTGATTTTCTAGATCGACCGGTTCATTAGTATTTTCAAGAAAACATTTGAAAAAAACTTTTGCCAAATTTGTACCCTCTTTTAAAACAGTGTACGAGCCTCAAAAAAATGTTTCAAGTAATTTTACTATCATCATCTTCTAGAAAATTTTATTGCCTTCAATTTGATCTGCTCCTAAACTCTGTACGATCATTTCTCGCAGAGTTATCGTTGATCAAAGCAAAAAAGTCATTTTTGACTTTGGTGATTGATTACTCGGGAAATAATTATCGTACATAAAATAAAAGGAGAGTTTTGTAAACTGCAAATGATTCTCTATAAAACGCTATCAAACGTTATCAATGGAAAAAAAATTTCAAAGTAATAATTTTACCTGAAAAAAAGGTAAAAAATGGAAAATTAAACGATATTTGGATAACTTTGTATAACTTTGGACATGATGGATAAATAATGGATATCGTCGATAATTTTTCAACCTCAAAATATCCTGAAAAAACCCTGAAAATGTCAAAGCGCTGCGATTTTTTTTTCTTGGTGCCCCAAACGTTCAAATCTCTTATTTTTGACGAAAATCATCGAAACGAGCAATTTTTCAATTTTTATCCATTTTTTCCACTTAAAATTGTTTGTTTTTTACGACAATCCATATTTCTCGGATAGAAAGCATTGAATTCTGTAAAAATTAGAAAAAAAAAATTTTCAAACGAAATTTTTTTTTTTACATTCTAAAGCATTTTCGAACAATATTTTTTTTTTAATTGAAACAAAAATTGGAAAAAAAAATTTTGAAACAATTTTTTTTTCTCTATTTAACAAAATTTTGTTCGCAAATTTTGAGATTTGTTTGAATTAAATGTTTGAAAACTGAAACAAAAATTTTGTTTGAAAATTTATACGAACTAAAAAAAAAAAATTTTGCTCGAAAATTTCATATAATTGCAAAAAAAATTTTGTTCGAAATTTTTTTTTTCCAATTTTTACAGAATTCTATGCTTTCTATCTAAGAAATATGGATTGTCGTAGAAAACAAACAATTTCAAGTGAAAAAAATGGATAAAAATTGAAAAATTGCTCGTTACGATGATTTTCGTCAAAAATAAGAGATTTGAACGTTTGGGGCACCAAGAAAAAAAAATCGCAGCGCTTTGACATTTTCAGGGTTTTTTCAGGACATTTTGAGATTGAAAAATAACCGACGATATCCACTGCATCATGTCCAAAGTTATACACATTTATCCAAATATCGTTTAATTTTCCATTTTTTACCTTTTTTTCAGGTAAAATTATTACTTTGAAATTTTTTTTCCATTGATAACGTTTGATAGCGTTTTATAGAGAATCATTTGCAGTTTACAAAACTCTCCTTTTATTTTATGTACGATAATTATTTCCCGAGTAATCAATCACCAAAGTCAAAAATGACTTTTTTGCTTTGATCAACGATAACTCTGCGAGAAATGATCGTACAGAGCTTTGGAGCAGATCAAATTGAAGGGAATAAAATTTTCTAGAAGATGATGATAGTAGAATTACTTGAAACATTTTTTTGAGGCCCGTACACTGTTTTAAAAGAGGGAACAAATTTGGCAAAAGTTTTTTTTCAAATGTTTTCCTGAAAATACTAATGAACCGGTCGATCTAAAAATAATCAAGCATAGATCTTGAAACTAGACACCTCAAGCTACAATTTGCTTTCTTTTAAATGTTCTGTACGATTATTTCCTATTGAGTTACAGCCCGTTGAAAATCACTAAAAAATTTGCAATTTTTTTAATATCCTTTAGCATATCATTTCGAGTCGTTGTTTTTACCAACCAGAAATGATAATACAAAATTTTTTTTCTCCAATTCTCTGGAGAATTTGACATTATGTTCGCAAAATTCATTTGACAACAGTATTCATAATATTTGTCTTCTTAAATAACTGTACGGTGAATATCTTGTTTCAAAAATATGTGTAATCTTCAATGTCTGTATGTTTTAATAACTTTGTGGGTAACGAACTATATTCTCAAATAACCTTCTTCTCAAACATCCGTGATTAAAAAAAAATGTCTACTCATAATTGTATTCATGTTTAAATATCTTCATGCTTAAATATCCTTCACCACAAACATCTATATTCTTAAATATCTGTGATCATGAAAACAGTAAAAACATCTTTATTCCCAAATATCTTTACTCGTGAATATCTGGTAAAACAACTGTACTCATGAACATATCTTCATGAGTACAGTTGTTTTACCATACACATATATATATATATATATATAATATTATAATAAACATATGTACATGAGTACGAGGGTGCTTTTTTTTAGCGACTATTCTTTTTCTTCACTCACGGATCGAAATTTTGTTGCAAATACTCCTAAAAAAATTCGACAGAAATATGAGCCCTTAATATTAATATCAAGTACTCGCCCCCAGCGTGTAAAGATTTTTCATTTTCAATCCACGTAAACTTGAGTGTTTTTTTTTTTTATTGCTTTAATTCAGCGGCATTTTATGTCATTTTAGCTTTTAGAAAAGCAAATTACTCAGAATGGAACGATCTATAAAAGTGTCTTTGGCGATGTAACTGTAACTTACACCGGAGAGGAGTCAGTATTATAGTTACCAAAGCCAATTTTTTCATGAATTTCGTGGTTTTTCGATGTTATTTCATAAATGGCTGAAGCTACTGGAAAAATGTGAGTAGCAAAGTTGTAGTAAATTCAATTTTCTTTTTTTCGAGATTATAAATTTTGATTTTTTTTTTTTAACTTGCGATTTTCATAAAGTTACGACTCACATCTTACCCAAACGAACGTTAAAAAAATAGATGAAAAGTCAAAAATGTAAGGAAAAGTAATTAAAAACGATGTTCTTCAAGATTTGAGTCGCAACTTTATGAAAAGTTGCAGAAAGATGCAAGTTATAAAAAAATCAAAGTTTATTATTAACTCGAGGAATATCAATAATAACGATTCGGTTCATGAGAGATTGTTTCAAGAAAACTTAATTGCTACAACTTTGCCATTCACATTTTTCCGGTACTTTCAACCATTTATAAAATAACATCGAAAAAAAAAGGAATTCATGAAAAAATTGGTTTTGGTGACCTGTACTTTCTCACCAGTGTGAGTTACAGTTACGTTGCCGAAAGCACTTTTGTAGATCGTTTCATTGTGAGTAATTTGCTTTTTTAAAAGTTAAAATAGCATAAAATGCAGCTGAGTTGTAGCAATTAAAAAAAAACACTCCAGTTCACGGGTTTTTTAAATACAAAATCTTTACACGCTGAGGGCAAGTACTTAATATTAATATTAGGGGCTCATATTTTGATGATATTTTTTTTTGGTACTTGCAACAAATTTTTGAGCCAGGAGTTAAAAAAAAAGTCGCGTAAAAAAGCACCCTAACGAGTACAGTTGTTTCACCATGCAGATATTTTTGAGTACAGATGTTTTACCGGTCAGGTATTCATAAGTCAAGATATTTTTCGGAAAAGATTTTTTTACCGTCTTTGTGATCATAGATATTCAAGAATACAAATGTTTGTCGTGAAATTAATTTTGCAAAACTAATAGCAAATTCGTGATCAGCGACTTGAAAATATTTAAGCATTAGGACATTTCAACACGAACATAATTATGAGTAGACATATTTTTTGATCACAGATGTTTGAGAAGAAGATAATTTGAGAATACAGTTCATTACTCACATAGTTATTTAAACATACAGATATTTAAGATTACACATATTTTAGAACGAAGATATTCACCGTACAGCTATTCACGAAGACAGATATTAGTTAAGTCGTACTGTCACCCTTTAACGTCACAAAGACACGTTCCGAATGTACCCTTTTCTAGGGGATTATTTCCTATGAAAACGCCGATTAAAAAATTTGTAAATTATCTTGTCGACTGTTTTCGAGGCTGCTCTTTTCGATGGCGCAACTTAAATCTCGCTAAAACCTTTTTTTTATGATATTTTCGGAAAATAATGCAAAACAGTAGCAATTTTTGAGGTCAATTTTTTTTTTCCAACAATAAAGAGCATGAATCGGGTCCTCGATTTTTTTCTCGACAACTTCTATCGAGAATTTTCACTGAGGAAAACTTGAAACTTGAAACGAAAATAGTTTTGCAAAATGAATTTCTTTAAACAAATTATGAAGAAAAATGAAAAATTTTAAAATTGTTTCGAAAATCGTGATCTACACGAAAAATTACCGCAGAAATATGTTGTAATAATTCATTTAAACAAATTGTCTAAACAAATTATAACAGAAAAATCCAAAATTTTCTAAACCGATGCCTGCGAGAAATAGTGCACTGGCAACATGTTGTCACTGTTTTTTTAAGCAAATCAATTGATAGTTTGAACAATGTGTTTAAACAAGTTATGACGGGAAATGAAAAAATTTAAAAATTATTTGAAAAATCGTGATCTATCCGGAAAATTACCTCGAAAACATATTGTTATAATTCATTTAAACAAATTATGACAAAAAAATCGAACATTTTCAAAATCGATGCCTGCGAGAAATAATGCACTGGCAACATGTTGTCACTGTTTGTTTAAGCAAATCAATTGATAATTTGAACAATTTGTTTAAACAAGTTATGACAAAAATGAAATTTCTCAACATCTTTCGAAATCGTTATCTATGAAAAATAATACAAAGACAACCAGTTGTAGTATTTTTTTGAAGAAACGAGACCAAATAAAACATTTCGAAAATCGTTCCAAAAATTGTTGTCTACAACAATGAAAAAAAATATTAGAAAAACAATTTGAAGATTTTCATAAGCATGCACCTATACCCGTGATGGGAATCGCGGCGGACAACATCGATTAGATGCAACGATGACAAAGCATGTGTGGTATCATGTGTGGCTATCTGTTTTTAATTTCCATGATGCAAAATGGAGGGAATTGACTTCAATATTTTCCTACGGATTATTTTTCGTAGATAAAGATTTCTATACATTTTGAGAAATTTAATGGTTATCATTATTATTCAAACTAATCATTTGTTCAAACACATTGCTTAAACAATGGACTGATTTGCTTAAACAAATAGTGACAACATGTTTCCAGTGCAATATTTCTTGCAGACATCGATTTCAAATTTTTTGCATTTTTTTGTAATAATTTGTTTAAATAAATTATAACGATATTTTTCTGTCGTAATTTTTGTAAATGAAATGAAAGATCACGATTTTAGAGACAATTGAAATTTAAAAAAAAATTTTGTCATAATTTGTTGAAACAAATTAATTTTGCAAAACTAATAGCAAATTCGTGATCAGCGACTTGAAAATATTTGGTCATACTTGAGTTACATATATACTATGAAAAAAATTGATTTTACCGCAAAATTCAAATATTCTGAAAATTGAACTATTTCCTTAACACAAATTTTACCGTTACTTTGCAATCATAAGTCTAGGAAAAAACAATCAAGTACAAACTTCGAAAATGCAAAAATTGAGGACACGATTCATGCACTTTATTGTTGGAAAATAGTACGATAAGATTTCCAAATCGGGAAATGGAAAAAAAAGACCTCAAAAACTGCAACTTTTTTGCATTATTTTGCCAAAATATCGTAAAAAAAAGGTTTCGGTAAAATTGAAGTTGCGCCATCGAAAAGAGTGACCTCGACAATAGTCGACAAGATAATTTAATTTCATTTAATCTTTACTTTAATTCAATTTTTTGCTTTCGACGCTGAAAATGATTTTTACTATTACATCTTATCGCCTCGTTTAAAATGGATCTGCGGTATAAAAAATCTTTATTCAAATTGTTTCCAAGACTTTTGGCAATGTTTCATTACATTTGACAATTTGAGTTCCTTCAACCGGAACCACTCGTGCCCATGATTTATTCATTGAGATGGAAACGATCCTATAAATAACAGTTTCTTCGATTTCGCTAAAACATATGCGGAGTGGAAGAATGGAGAAAACAAAAATTGTTTTTTGTCACTGTTCACACAGAAAATTATTGTGAGATTTGGATTTATTTGTTTTGGTTACTTCGGAAAAAATACTAAGGCTATTAAGAGATTCGCAATAGTTAGAGCAATAATTCATTCTTGACAAAAACTTTGATTTCTTTTTGTAAACACATTGTTAAACATTGATTAAAAAATGAAAATAAAAATTTTTCATTTTCGTTGTCAGCTCAGGAATAATGTGGTAGTTACATTCAACAGAAAAACTAAAATTAACGATATTTTTTAGTAACAATTTGCTCAATGTTAGTGAAAATAATTGAAACAGAATGATTTTAAAAACCATCGAACATAGTATACGATGCGTTTCAATTTTATTTTATACATATAAACGATTCATTGCTTGCCTAAAAGCTAATTCGAATCAATCCACTCGGATCACCCGTAAAAAAAGTATAATACAAAAATAGGGTTCAATAAGTTGTTATTTCGGATTATTGGTTGAATAATGCAGTGGACACTCTTCTGATCTCGATTCAATGGGTTTCTCGTATTTCTCGAGCTCCAGTCCACGCTCAACGTCATTCGATACATTTCCCTTAGATTGCTTAGCCAGATGAATCAGAAGATGCGTTACGGAACTCCACACAGCTCCAACCAGGTATATGGACCATCCGTAAATCGTATGTAGAGCATATCCATGTATCAAGGTATCAACAACAAGTTTAATCGCTCGAACGATGAGTAATATTCCAATGATGCCGGCACTAGCGGTTCCGAATTGGATGAACCGCCCCCATGTGTGCTGCCATGCCGATTGTGCAATACGTTGCAAGGAAGTTTTGTCTAAGAAATTTGAAAACTGTTCGCCTTGGTTTACGGTATATTCACCATTAATCCCTCGTACGATATTATTGAGCACTGCCGGTTTCTCTAGGGGAAACATTATATGCTCTCGAAGCTTTTCGATGTCTTCTTTCGTATATATCCCACTGGATGCGAGGGATGCTGGATTGCTATACCGCCACGATGGTTTCGTCATTGGCTTCATAATTCCAGGTGGCATGGCTTCAACGGGAAGTGGTGTAAATTTGTACCATGCATCTCCGAACAAATAATAAGGTGGTAACAGGTTGTTGCACGTCGTCTGAGTCCCTTTTTGCGATAGAATATGTGTACGTGGAGTTAGGAAAAAAGTTTCATTTCCACGAGTTACCGGTAATTGATTATAACATTCTTTAAGTCTCAATAAAATCACTTCTACCGGAATGCACTTAATTATATATACAACTTCGCCGGCTAAAAGCGCCATGTAGCCCGGCCCTTTCATAAGTCGAAATGCAAATTCGTCCGGAGCTTGAGTCGCGATAGATAAACTATTTTGAAGAATCTGCCGTTCTCTGTCACATTGCTGTTTCAGAATATCATGGTACAAAGATTTCATTTGTTGTCTGATGTGTCTTTCTACATATAAAAATTTCGAATTGACGTACGCGAATATATCCAGATTAACAATTGATAATTTTTCACGACTAACAAACGAGATTTTCGGTGTGGTTTCAAATACAAACAGTTTAGGATGCTCCGTGCTTATAACTTTATAACCGCAAATGTTATCGGTTTCTCTACTTGCTAGTGCAAAAGTTACATCCCTTGTTGTTACGGAGTAAATGCTACGCGGTACTTCCGATTCAACATCTCGTATCTTATTCGCAACGCCTTTGTACAGAATTCCGTATCGATCAAATTTACAATTGTCGCGTGGTCGTGATTCCCAGAAAGTATTCCCACCCTCAGAATCCTGACAACTTGTTTCTAATAGTGCACAAATGGTACCAGATCTTAAATAGATTTGGTTCGATTCTAAGCTGACCTTTGCCATATAGTTTCGCAATGATATTTTTACGGTACTCAGTACAATAACGTTATCCCATGTCCCATAAGGATCTGAATATGATGTCCCACTGCATGCGCCATCATTTTTCACGGAACCGGCCAAAGTTATACTGGTCGTGGTTGTTCGATTCGGTTGTATACCAGTGACAATCGTCTGTGCAATCCTGGTGGTCCCGAATTTGTGCATGTCCTTGCACGAATCACGACTCACCGTTTCAATATATTCCAACTGTGCATTATCCACGATTCCAACGTGAGAGAATGCACCACAATAATAAATTGTGCGAAAAATTTCGATTTTGCACTGCATCACCTCGGTTTCGGAAAACTCGTTGAGTTGTAACAGCTCTATATACTGTTCGCTTATTTCCACTTCGGGACTGGGTATATCGCATTCTCCTACGTCTAACAACGATAGGGTCGTTATGTTGGAAGCACTTGATCCGCAGTCGTACCCCACCATGGTAAAAACGGGATGGGCGAAGCATGAAATTATTATCATGAGATAGACCGTCATCTGCAAATAGAAATCAATCATTAACTTTGAAATTGTCGTGGTTGATGTATAATTCGAAAAAAGAGCAATTGAGTTTGCAATTCAAGTTAGATTGTATTCGGCATTTGATCCCAATATAATACTTTTTGTGAGATGCTATATCTTTCTAATTATTGTTTACTCCACTTTCTGACACATTTCGTGTCCTCAGGAGATACAAGAAGTTTATTTATTCATTAATATTATATTAAAAGAGAATATCGCAATTGTCAGTTAGAGTGTATTAAATGATAAAAGAACCAAAATCATTAGCATTTCCATTGTTCTTCTTAATAGTATTGAAACGTTTTTATTTTACTTTATTGTGATTCTACTTCTCGAAAATCTGAGTATCGATCTTGGAACCGGTTTATAAAGATTTAGAAAAAATTGTCCTTTCAATAACTTTTGGGTTAATTCATAAAAATATAAAAAGTCTACTACAAACATAATTGATGCGAAACTTATACGCTTTTGACGATATCCACTAATAAGTATTCGATTACATTTATACATTTATACAGATATCGATAACGTTCAGCACAAATATCAATTCTCTCTTCATTTTGAACATCATTTTCCCCTTTTGTCTTCGACTCAAATCCTTTGACACAAAATGTCCTAAAAGATATAAAAAATAACAATATTATCGAATTTTTTATCTTTTCATGACAATTAAACTAGAAAAACATTTTTTCTATATCTTCATATGAGTATTTGTTGAATTAAAAACATAAACAGCAATATTTCATTTACGAAACTAGATAATGAAAAATGATGAGCTTTATTTAAAAAAAAAAAAAAAACGGTTCCGTGTGAATAATAATCGTGTGAATTTATTCTCCAATAACATTTTTTCCGTATGAAATTTTTTTCTGTATCGGTTTTTTTTCAATTCTGATTCTTCTTGTGCAAAACAACTGCACTGCAGAATAACCGTACTGAGAATTAATTGAAACATTTCTGATGATGGCTTTTATAGTGAAATTGACTGCTTTAATGCTTTTAAAAGTTTTATTTATTTCACGACTTCTTGTGGATTTAAGACTCTATATTTTTTGATCATTTGGAACTACTATTTGGATGGAATAAATGTACTTGTCTCAACTTTTTTACAGCATTTCTAATGTTTTATGATTTCAGTTTTTCTCTGCTTGATATAATCGGAAATGAAAAAATTTTGTTTTACAAATTCGTAATATCATGGGAAAGTATAATTACTACTGATGTTTCATTGTAATAAAAAATCTGCGCCACACGCGAGATATTTAAATTAGTGAGCGGATCGCTGGGACAGAAAAATCAAACTTCCGAACGATTTTGTAGATAATATAGGAGGTAGCGGACCCTTCGAACTACGATCTCTCCCGAATGCATCCGATCGGTCTCGGAATCCTCGGGAGACAAGCCATAGGTACGCGCGTCGGGGAAAGGTCTCATGGAGAGATCTGCAGCGCGTACACTGCTCTTGTAATGTTCGCCCGGTGCCCTCGTCAAAAAATGGCAACCGCGCATTTCGGATCGGATAGGCACTTCTTGCATTGAGATCTCATTAACCGCATTAACGTTGAACAGAGTTTTCCGGATTGGGGATGTTTTCATTACGCTGCCATCTCAGGAATGACAGTTAAGGGGGAGGCCCTCCAGGCAACAGGTTTTTCAATAATTTTTTTCAAAAAAACTGGGAGTATTTATTGAATTGAATATACTTACAGATTGATATTAATGTTTAAACGTGTACACACAATTTTTTTTATCAGAAAAAAAACAAAATGGTGGCACCACAGCTGCTCCAAGTTTTGGCTCCTTTAATTTGCGCCGTGGAACGCCCAGCCCCTAGTAATTAAGCTATCAACTTGAAATTTTGCACAGGTATTGTTTAACATATTAGCCTTTGCATATACCTATTTTTAACAAAAAAAAACAAAAAATGAAAATTTGAACATGAAAAGAAAAAAATTACAGTTTTTTGTCTTTAAAAATATTGTTAAAAACAATATTGTTAAAAACAATATTTTTAGTGATAATTAATACAAACTTTTAGGTATATGCAAAGGCCAATATATTAAAAATTACCTGTGCAAAATTTCAAGTTGATAGCTTAATTACTAGGGGCTAGGCGTTCCACGGCGCAAATTAAACTAGCCAAATTGGAGCAGCTGTAGCGCCGCCATTTATTGTTTTCCTGATAAAAAAATTTGTGTGTACACTAGGGTGATGCAAATAAAATAGATATTTTTTTTTTCGTTCAACTTTGATAGCTTTTAGTACATATCAAAAAAGTACCTTACCCAAAATTTGAGCTTAAAAAAAAAATTGTTTAGAGGTCGCGGATGTTACTTTAATATTTTTTTTCGACTTTGACGAACGATAGTGAGATAAAAATTTCATTTTTTCTGTTTTGCATAAAAAAAATATCACTACGTGATGAAGCAGTGGTTTTGCTGAAATTTTAGCTGTAAAAAAATTTTTTGGAGGTCACTGAAATTACTTTTTAATTTTTTTTTCGATTGTAGCTGATAATCACGATTTAAAAATTTCGATTATTTTTTTTTGCATAATAAAATATTAGTACGTGATGAAGCAGTGATTTTCCTAAAGTTTTAGCTCTAAAAAATCTTTTTGGAGAGGTTCCTGAAATTACTTTTTAATTTTTTTTCGATAGTGTCTGATAATCGGTGATTTTTTCGATTGACTCCGAGAGCTTTTAGTACTGGACAAAAAAGTGACTTTTCCGAAAATGGACCGTAAAAAAAAAAGTTCAGAGGTCGCTCAAGTGACTTATATTTTTTTTTAGATTTTTACTGACGATCATGCACTGAGAAAAATAAATTCCTTAATTCAACAAATTTTTTGTTGGTTCGACAAATTTTCTGTTGCTTCAACAAATTATTTGTTGGTTCAACGAATCGTAGCGAACAAAATGAAATTCGTTAACCCAAACGAAATTTGGTTCAATCAAATACTTAATTTGTTGGCTCACATAAATATTTCTCACCACGATAAAAATATCGTTGAATCAACAAAAGTTTTGTTGAATCAACAAAAGTTTTGTTGAATAAACAAATTTAATTTGTTCGCCACGATTTCAAATTTTTTTCGCAGTGTTTTATAGACATTGCTATTTGTTCGTTTTGCATAAAAAAATATAAGTATTTAACGAATCAATGCCCGCGCAGGCCAGTTGAAACTGTTTTTTTTCTTTTCATTTTCAGTTGAAAACCGTAGGCCAGAAATTTTGATTTTACATTTTTGCGGCAAAGTATTCTACGAAAAAAAAGGCATGCGTTAAAAAAGTGGTGCATGACACACAAAGGTCTTGTAAATAAGTTTTCATATAATTGTTTATGAATTTAGTTAATTGTTGTAGAACGACTAGTTTTTTGAATACCAACATTTTTTGTAGTAGCAGCATTTAATCGACATTTCTAAATCATAAATTTAATGAGAATTGATTATAAAAAAAAAGAATCGCTTGCAACATCTACCTGTTTTGTCAAGCATTTAAATTTTCAGAGAACCACTGCTTCATGGGGTACTAATATTTTTCGATGCAAAACAGAAAAATTGACATTTTTAAATCGTGATTGTCAGCCGTGATCGAAAAAAAAAAATAAAGTAATGTCAGCAACCTCCAAAAATATTATTTTAGAGTTACAACTTTTGCAAAACCACTGCCTTATCGCGTACTACTATTTTTTTATGAAAACAAAATAATCGAAATTTTTAAATCATGACTATCAACTATGATCGAGAAAAAAAATTAAAAAGTATTTTCAGTGACCTCCACAAATTTTTTTTTACACTTAAAATTTTAGCAAAATCACTGCTTCATCACGTAGTGATATGTTTTTATGCAAAACGGAAAAACTGAAATTTTTATATCATGATCGTTCGTCAAAATCGAAAAAAAAATGTTAAAGTAACACGCGCGACCTCTAAAAAATTGTTTTTAAGCTCAAATTTTGGGTAAGTTACTTTTTTGATATGGACTGAAAGCTATCAAAGTTAAACGAAAAAAAAAATATCGGTTTTATTTGCATCACCCTAGTGCACACGTTTAAACATTAATATCAATCTGTAAGTATATTCAATTCAATAAATACTCCCAGTTTTTTTAAAAACATGATCGAAAAACCTGTTGTCTGGAGGGCCTCCCCCTTAATTCGGTTTTTTAAATTTGTTTTGACTTTCAGTCCCGCAACATTTTTTGTACATCAGATATTTATCGCGGATCACATTGTCTATACAAACCCTGGTAAATTTTTTTTTTATCTGACCCCAATAATTCCAATTGATTAATTCTATAATAAAAATCTTTGGGAATAAATTGTCCTTAATTCTTAGATTAAGTACTACGTAACCAAAAAATGGTGTATCATTTTGTTAACGTATTTTTGAAATCTTACAGCTCTTCACAACTTTCGTCCGAAACTTTTCACGTTTACTTTTCTGTTTTCGTAATGTTTGTCTATTTTAAATATCTATTTTTATGGTTTTCATTTCTTTTTTTGATCCCTACGAAGTTTGAACTTGCTAGGAAATGGCACTTCGATCGAGTTACTGAGGGTTAAAATTTTTCCGCCTAGAGGAGGCTCGAGCAAAGCGGAACTCCCCCGGTTTCCCATTTAAATTTATGTTAACATTGAGAAGTTAAAAAATTTGATCATTCGATTACGGAGATGTGCTGGAGAAACCGACTAATATTTCTGATAACATACTAAATAATACATATTTTTTTAAGGAAAAAAAATGAATGTGCAATTGATCATTAATTTGTATATAAGTAATTTTTTCAGCACAAAAGGAAAAGTGGATGTCTGACTTGCATAATAATAGTACCAACGGGGCTGTAAGCATATTTGAAAATCATTAATCACAAAAGACGGGTGCGAAATGTTCTTTTTTTGTTCCTATTCGGGTTTTCTGTACGCGTTTCAAATATTCCTCATCGTAATCGTCCGAGAAAAAAGTAATTTGTAAATGCATTGGCGACGGGCGTGTATTGTGCATTTCAAATCTTATCGGATCAGTGACGGTCGCCATTGATGAGAATAGGTGAAATTCATACTGATTTGAAACGGCGCGATCGAAATGGAAATGAATTTAAAAAATGAAAGGAAAATATTTCATTCCATTTCTTTTTGTCGTAGGTGAATCAGATACGACGAGTAAGACTAGAACTAAATTGGTACCTAATTTCCATAGCAGAATAAGACTTTTTTTGAAATAAATAAAAAAAGGAAACAGTTAATAATGCAGGTATCTTTTAACGAAGAGGCTTACAACATTCAGGATAATTTTTGAAACTAATAAGAGTTTTGCGATTATCAACTAGTTCCAATTTATGTCGTTCGAAATTTATTTTTTATGATTTGATCTTTCTTTTAAAAACGGCTTATGTTCCATGCTATTTTATTAAATAAATATTCAGTTGTGCTTATGCTCTTACCTTTTAACGATGATTTGGATCGATGATGTTGACGATAGTGATCACTTTTGGTGGCAGTAATGTTACGTAGCGTTACACCCAAAGTATTGGATTTTTATTAGAAACTTTTTTAAAACTTGGAATAAAAATGAGTAAAGAAAGTCGAGCAATTCGTTTATCCGTCCGCTTGAAGGATACTTTGAAGAATGGCACTCTGGAAGTTTTCGAACGAACCCGTCTCCGGAGTAATTTTTGGAAGGCTAGGGTGGGGGTTTAACGTAAAAATATCTCTCTCAATTGCTCGGAAAAATAGGAAGGGCGTACTCCAATTTTGATTGGTCGAGAAAAGAGAAAAGGTGGGTGTACTACGATTGTAATTCGTCAGGATGAGATAGATTCTTACAATCAATATTATTAATAAAATCTTGGGTGATTGGGAAATTGGATCATAAATTCATAAACATAAATAAAATCATAGTTGATAAAAAATGATCACTCAACGAAAATTAATGCGGATAAAAATCGCGTTAGCTGCAAAACAGATTGGGAATATCTGACTAACATAAGTACACTACTGACAGTGGTATTAAAGTGTTCGGAAATTATGAATTGTTCGTGAGAAAGATACAATTTTATCTTTTCGCGCTCATTCCTGAGTAATGCATAATTTTGTAGCTATGCCGTCTTTTTTTTTACTATTCTCATTTATTCATTATAACGTTGCACTGATCGAGATACGGTAATGGCTCGGCATCAAGTATTAAATTAAAGAAGCGCGAGCCTTGCCGCACTTTCGTGTACGAAAATTATAGGAAAAAAAAAACACTTTAGTAAACGAAAAAAATTGTTATGGTATCATAGCGTTTTCAAATCGTCAATTTTACTTCGGTTTTGGCAAAGATTCCGCGAGTGTCATTTCAATCTTCACATTAAGTGCATTTCATTTTCCTATAGCATGAATGTCTCTCCAAAGCGCCCGCAACGATCCACACGACCCCCTGTGTGGCACTCACAGATGATGGTGTATCCGTCCACGTCATCTGATGAAGTTGATCATGGACAGAATAGAAGTACGGCACCCTTTTTCCAAGCCGAGCTTGCGGGGCTCCGGAGCGCAATGCTGACACAAGCGGAAAAAACGGCGCCCAATAACATCGGGCTGGACCAGCGACATTTCGACGATATACACTACCGTCGGAAAGTTTCCGGACAAAAGTCGGAAAAAGTTGCCACACTCTTTTTCATGTTATTCCGTCGATAACGTAGATAAATTAATTTAATAAACGGCATTTTAAAGGGGAGAAATCCCATTTCATTTTGCTTTTTTTGAAAAATTTTTGCGATTTTTTTTACGACTAGGACGTCATTTTGAAAACGACCATTTTTCGTCTTTTTTTTTCCTTTTTACGGAGCGACCGCGTTTTTAGTAGAATTTTTTTTTTTCAATTTCTTCGACCGGATTTTGAAAAGGCAAAACTCAAGCTTCAATTTCGTTTTTTATAAAATCCGTTACGATTTTTTTTGAGAAAGTTATCATGTTTTTGGCGAAAAAAGACGGAATTCAGTAATTCCTGCGTAACACGAAAACTATCACATTTAGAAAAAAATCTTAGAGGAGTGAAAAGTTGCCTCTGAGATTGTTCTAGTCACTCGATTTTTCCCAGATTTTTTTTCCGAAATTTTTTTTTTTTCGTTGATTTTAGTCGAACTCCAGGTCTATCAATTTCCGTAATTTAAAAACTATGGGTTTTTTCACCAAAAGTTCAAGGACAAAAAAGTTTTATTTCTTCATTTTAAACGTTTTGGAATTTTTTCAGATTTTTTTTCGAATTTTTTTATCCGACGATGTTGACGATGATGATGAACATCATCGGAGAAAAAAAATCTGAAAAAATTCCAAAATGTTTAAAATGAAGAAATAAAACTTTTTTGTCCTTGGACTTTTGGTGAAAAAACTCATAGTTTTTAAATTACGGAAATTGATAGACCTGGAGTTCGACTAAAATCAACGGAAAAAAAAATTTCGGAAAAAAATCTGGAAA
>JBBLXU010000662.1:0-31149 GCA_037893425.1 Campoplex nolae
CATTGCTTCTGCTCCATGTCTACCATCCCATTCCGTCAACATTTTAACATTTTTACGTTCACGCACGTCTTCCATTGTTTTGCCAAAGACCGCATTGTTCATTAATTTATACATAGTTTTGTCAAATTCATTTGTTGCACGCGTTCTCAACTGCGTGTTTAGTTCGATATAATCCGCCAACCATGGAGATTCCGTGAATTGTAATATTCTATGTATTTTCTTGAGTTTGAGCCCATGACTTAGACAATGTTGTAATGTTCGGTAGTGAATTACATAGCGTTCTTTATCGAAAACGGTTGCAAGCAACTTTTCTTGCTGCTTACCCGGGGGTTTACCATGTTCTGGACAAAAAGGTAAGTCTTTATGTTTATCATGCAAATGTGTGGGATACTCCAAGTATGTAACCTTTCACTGGATCTGGAGAGTTTATATTAAAATTTGAGATGTCTTCGAGAAATTCGAAATCTCGATATGGCAATGGTTTTTTCATCGCAGATCCATACAGATTATTCACATCATAGTACATTAAGTACGTTGAAGCTTGCGATGAATCGAACGACTCCATGTATTTATTATTTGCACGCGCATATCTCATTGAACATTGACTTAAACCCCCACGTATACCCCGCTCAATGAATAATACCATATCAATATCTGTCAACAACTCGAATTTAATCCCTGTATATTTGAGCATAGCATCCCAGGTATACCCTGGAAGAGTAAAATAATAAGCCGGGTCAAGACTATAACTTTGTCGACAATTGTCTCGAAAATTTTCGAAAATGTCTGCCAACAAAAGTACATCCGTTTTCAAATAAAGATCGCTATATTCCCCCAACGTTTGAGTCGAAAACCGCTCCCAAACTGTTTGTGCATGTTCATACTCGCTTTCAGAAATTGTCGTGTCTGTCAAAGAACTGTAAAAAGCATTTTGAGGTGGGAGCTGTGTTTCATTTAATTTGTCAAAACTGTCGATGTATTCATAGGGAAAAACTCCTTTTCGAGTTAATAAAGCAAAATCATCGTTTGAAATATCTGGAAATTGTGATTTTAAAATTGCCAGTTTATCCGTCAACAAAAGTGATGCTAATTTGTCAAGTCCGCAATTCAAAAATTTGAATGAATCGATAAAGCGGAGTTTTATTTGTTTTTTATAATCATGCGAAGAAGATTTAACTGTCTTCGTGAAAGAAATGTATTTTTCTTTGGTTAAGGGAAGCAAATCGGTTTTCCCCTCAAAAGCTGTAGTTACTTCCTTGATTATAAAATGTGCGTCATAGCCGGATAGATTATGAAAAACAATCGGGATGAAAAATGATTGTTTATAATTCAAATTGCAATTGTTATGAGCCGGACCTCTAAAGTTTCCCGTTAAATGACAATGATCACGTACACGCTGCTCAGCCCCCACAAAGGGTTTCTCGCAAATGTGACAATTTAGATCCTCCCGGAATTTTTTCCACTCTGCCGGTGACAATTCTTTCATCGGAACATTTCTCAATAAAATTCTTTCCACGCGATATGATAATTCTTTCAGTCGTTCAACAAACCATTCAATACAGTCATCACTACGACGCGAATAATATCCTGATAAGGATTCATCATACGAACATTTTACATAAAACCCCACGCTAAACACTTTATGATGTTGCTCTTTATTCTTTTCTCTTTCTCTCTCACCAGTCTTTTCTAAAACGCACTCGAGATCAGCGTATACGATGAATGGTAGGCGCTCCTTCCGATTAGGATTTTTAAATTCCAACCATTTATCGTCTTCGGCTGGTAATCTAACTGCACAATCATTCATCTTCCCACAGTCCACCTCATGTGATTGTAGCTTGCCTTCGGACGGGAAGTAGTGAAGACACCTATAACATTATCATTGTTTCTTCCATTATTTATTATATATTTTTGAGATTTAAAAAAATAATGTAATATAAGAAAATAAATTTACTCACCGATCACAAATATATTTTCTGTGATTTCTACCACTCAGTTGTGCGCTCACTAGGCGAGATAGATCTTTTATCCACGCAAAGTGTCCAATTCTATCACCCTCAACATTTTCAATGTATAATAAATTTATATGTCTCTCCTTCTTCTGCTTGGTAATGTAGATTGGTGCAACACTACTCTTCGTTGTACCATACACATTTATTGAGAGATCATTTAATTGTTCAAAATGTTTTATTTGATTCAAAGTCATGGGCAAGTCGATATTTTGAAGATTCAATATTGTTGAATAATGTGGATATGAATATTCACGATCACCATTTCGTTCTGCTGGGTGGAGAGCAGCAACTACTGCCCATGCAAAGCATGCATTGTCATTAGATTTGACGTTAACAACAGCTCTTTTGAGCATTATTTCCCTCGGCAATTTGATGAAACATCCCGCACGCATTGCATTATATTTATTTATGTTCACAGTTAGATTTGTTATCGAAACCAATGCCCATCCACTATCGCGTTCTTCAAACTCGTCGAGTGATGCTAACGTTGGTTCAATCACTTGCTCTTCATACCACTCTCTTAAATCGGATGTTTGAAAAAGTTCCACATTCGCCGTATTGATGCTTTTATGCGCACGTTGATCACCCGTAGAAAATTCAGCATTGAACTCCGTATTCACTTTTACACTGTTATATTTATTAATTGAGTCCTTCACCTGCTTCTCAACTAATTCATATGCATCTTCCAAGAATTGACGTGGGTTGATGTAACTTCGATTAATTACAGCACCGGTTACTACGCGATTTGCGAATGCTGTATTAATTTCCCTCCATATTAACCCCTGGTTATCTAATCCAGCACCAATATGTCTAAAGCGTAGACGTGTTACTTCCAGTAACCCATTTAAACGTAGAATTTTAGCAGTTATCGAGTGTTGATATCCCGTGCTCAATCGAGGGCGTTTATTAGGTGAAACTTGTTCTTCCAATGATTCGATGAATGCAACACATTGCTGTTCCCACAAATCGTATTCTTCCACTGATTGCAATGAAGCCGTTTGTTCACGCAACAATTTTTCTACATCAATGTCATTGATATGTGACATGATGATTAGAAAAGAAAAACCGATGAAATACGTTGTTGACTCGAAGACGATCCGTTTCAAAATGTGAAAAACTTCAAAGATCTCTCTGACAAAATTATCATCATCATCTCTCTAATATACATTTTCCAGCCAATGCACATTTTGAGAGTGTTTCGGGGTGGGGGAGTAAGATATGTGCAGAAAGATGTATAGATGTAAATCTATCAGTTAACATTTTCTTTTCATGTTACCGCAAAAATGTGGGAGGAGGGGGTGTAAACGAGAACTACATATTCGGAGATGAAAATCTATCTGTCGGCATTCCTTTTTCATATTGCTAGTATAGATTTTTATATATGTTTGGAAAAAAAAAGTGGGTGAGCACTCCGTTTGAGTGAAGATTCTAAGAGGACACATTTTTTTTTTTTTTTGGGAAACAATGGCTCAATCAGGAAAAACGTAGGTGCATCTCTTAATCCTCTAGATTATACCGTGACAGGGTCATTCCACGTCTTCCACCTACATAAATTTAATTACTGAAGGTATGTCATGGATATTCTGTGACGTCTGAAAAACTTTCTTTTTTTTTTGCTCCAGAGTATTTTTGGGAAACAATGGCTCAATCAGGAAAAAAAAACGTAGGTGCATCTCTCAATCCTCTAGATTATACCGTGACAGGGTTGTTCCACGTCTTCCACAGACATAAATTTATTTACTGAAGGTATGTCATGGATATTCTATGACGTCTGAAAAACTTTCTTTTTTTTTTTGCTCCAGAGTAGTAAATTTTTTTCAATAAATTTTATGGAATGACATTGGTTGGGGTCAAGACATTCTTTGACCTGCATGTCAGTGCGCTGGTTTATACGGGTATATAACATTGGGTACGCTGGATGGTCATTTTTTTTCCATTTTAAGAATTCGAATAAGATGTAAACTTTTTACTGTTTGAGAAAGTTGTGCTAGAAAGAGTGCGAGAAAGGGTTGTTAAAGAGAAAGTGCAACTACTACCCCTTCAGCGATGTCACGAAGAACATTTTCATCGACATCAGATCATTTCAGTTCGTACAGCTTGTCTGAACACTTCTCTCGAAAATAAAAATGGTTAACGCGTGTGCTGAGTTGAAATCTGCGAGTGTAACAAGTGAAGGTGAAAAGTTAAAGACGGAAGTGTGTGATTTCATACATGATATGGATGATTGCGCCATTGTGGACTTAATTAGTGATAGTGATTTCGAAGCTTTCCTCGATGATGTTGTAACATCTCATGGATCGAACGTGGCCCATGGGGATTCTCAATTCCACTCGGAGGAGAGTCCTGCAAGTCCATCGCCGGATGAAATGTTTTTTCATGACTTGTCATGGCCTCCACGCTCGATACATGGAGTCTTCAATGAATTACGCGGGCCTCAACATCTGAACGATGAAGTCCACAGTGTCTCGCCGTGGCCTTCACTTTCGAACTGCGTGTGCGTAGTTCGAGAATATTATACGGATGGTATGGGGTATAATATTTGCCTGGGGTGCCAGCAATATTATTCGCCAATATACCGACACTTCATATACACATATAATCACCAGACGGCCCCCGTTTGTCAGCTACCGGATATTGGATGCTGGATGTGTGGCCAATCTTTGACAATCCGAATGTCTTATCCACACTCATGTCAACGATGTAATCCGGTTTGGTAAGTCCGAATATTTATATTATTTAATAATACCCCTCCCCCTTCATTTTCTAAAGATAAAATGATTAAAATTGAATTTTTTTCATTCCTATGTTTCAGATGGGATGATTCTGGACATAATAAAATTCAAATATATTTAATATTAATACTAGAAAAATATAATAAATTAATTGTAAATTTTCTTATTATTAAATATTTTTATATAAATTTCATATATTTTATTATATAATTCATTTTTTTTAAATTTGTTTCAAACAATTATTTTTGATTAAATTTGTAATTTTAATAATAAAAATTAATAATAAACTTATAAAAATACGATGTGGAGATCCCCCCTTCTGACGTCATGACTTTTCACCTCCCCCTTCTCACTCTCACACTCTTTCCATCTCTCTCTCAACCCCTCCCCTCTACTGACCCTTCCCCGCAACAGACCCTTCCCCGCAGCAGACCCCGCGCTCCGCCGTCCCCGCTCCCCCCTGAGATCCCTGAGTTAGAACCGGCCTAGACCCTATTCTAAAAATCATTGCTTCTAGTATAAATTCAGGTCAAAAGTCGAAAATCATAATTCAATGTGAAATTTATACATCACGACTTTCCTTCCGGTCAATTTGAACTGAAAACGTTCGCGAGAAGACAAAATGATTGCACGAATTTTAACTAAATACGATTAATTTTCGATTCGAAACTTTTGACAAACGACGTTCCTTCGCGAAAAAAGTTCGGTGATGGGCGCAAAGTCAGACAATGCATAAAAAATCGTTGTTTGTCGTATAATTTCAGATCAAAAGTCGAAAATCATAATTCGGTGTAAAATCGTACATCACGAGTTTGTTTTCGATCGATTTGAACGAAAAACGTTCACGAGAAGAGAAAATGATTGCACGGATTTCAACTGAATACGATTAATTTTCGATTCGAGAATTTTGACAAACGTCGTTTCTTCACGCAGAAAGTTCGGTGATAGGCGCAAAGTCAGACAATGCATGAAAAATCATTGTTTCTCGTATAAATGCAGGTCAAAAGTCGAAAATCATATTTCGGTGTAAAATATATTCATCACGAGTTCATTTTCGGTCGATTTGAACGAAAAACGTTCACGAGAAGAAAAAATGACCGCACTGATTTCAACTAAATACGATCAGTGTTCGTTTCAAAAATTTTGACAAACGTCGTTTCTTCACGAAGAAAATTCGATGATGGGCGAAGAGTCAGACACTGCATGAAGAGTCGTTTTTTCTTTCATGATTTCTAGTCAAAAGTCGAAAGTCAAATTTCGGTGTAAAATTTATACATCACGAGTTTCTTTTCGGTCGATTTGAACGAAAAACGTTCACGAGAGGGAAATATGGTTGCACCGATTTCAACCAACTACGATCAATTGTCGATTCGGGAATTTTGTTAAACGTCGTTCCTTCACGAAAAATGTTCGATAATGAGCGAAAAAGCAGATCGCATGAAAAATCGTTGTTTCTCGTATATTTTCTAGTCAAAAGTCGAAAATCATATTTCGGTGTAAAATTTATACGTCACGAGTTCCTTTTCGGTCGATATGAACGAAAAACGTTCACAAGAAGAAAGAGTGATTGCACGGATTTGAACCAAATACGATCAATTTCCGATTCGAAAATTTAGAAAAACGTCGTTTCTCCACGAAAATTGTTCGGTGATGGTTGAAAAGTCAGACAATTCAAGAAAAGTTGTTTTTTCTCGTGAAATTCTTAATCAAAAGTCGGAAATCATATTTCAGTGTAAAATTTATACATGACGAGTTTCCTTTCGGTCAATTTAAACGAAAAAAGTTCACGAGAAGAAAAACCGATTGCACGGATTTCAACCAAATACGATCAATTTTCGTTTCGAAAATTTGACAAACGTCGTTTCTTCACGAAGAAAGTTCGATGATGTGCGAAAAGTCAGACAATGCATGAAAAGTCGTTTTTTCTTTCATGATTTCTAGTCAGAAGTCGAAATTCATATTTCGGTGTAAAATTCATTCATCACGAATTTATTTTCGGTCGATTTGAACGAAAAACGTTAACGAGAAAAAAAAATGAACGCACTGATTTCAACCAAATACAATAGATTGTCGATTCAGAAATTTTTATAAACGTCGTTCCTTCACGAAAAATGTTCGATGATGAGCGAAAAAGCAGACATTGCATGGAAAATCGTTATTTCTTGTATAATTTCTGGTCAAAAGTCGAAATTCATATTTCGGTGTAAATTCATACATCGGGAATTTCCATTCGGTCGAAATGAACGAGAAACGTTCACGAGAAGTAAAAGTGATTCCGATGATTTCAACCAAATACGATCAATAGTCGATTCGGAAATTTTGACAAACGTCGTTCCTTTACGAAAAATGTTCGATAATAAGCGAAAAAGCAGACATTGCATGAAAAATCGTTGTTCCTCGTATAATTTCTAGTCAAAAGTCGAAAATCATATTTCAGTGTAAAATTTATAGATCACGAGTTTCCTTGCGTTCAATTCAAACGAAAAAATTTCACGAGAAGAAAAAATGATTGCACGGATTCCAACCAAATACGATCAATTTCCGATTCGAAAATTTTGACAAACTTCGTTTCTTCACGAAAAAAGTTCTGTGATGTGCGAAAAGACAGACAATGCATGGAAAATCATTGTTTCTCGTATAAATTCAGGTCAAAAGTCGAAAATTATAATTCAGTGTGAAATTTATACATCACGAGTTTCCTTCCGGTCAATCTGAACGAAAAAAGTTCGCGAGAAAAAAAAATGATTGCACGAATTTCAACTAAATACGATCAATTTTCGTTTCGAAAATTTTGACAAACGTCGTTTCTGCACGCAGAAAGTTCGGTGATGGGCGCAAAGTCAGACAATGCATAAAAAATCATTGTTCGTCGTATAATTTCAGATCAAAAGTCGAAAATCATAATTCGGTGTGAATTTATACATCACGCGTTTATTTCCGGTCGATTTGAACGAAATACGTTCACGAGAAGAGAATATGATCGCACTGATTTCAACTAAATGCGATCAATTTTCGTTTCGAAAATTTTAAAAAACGTCGTTTCTCCACGAAAAAAGTTCTGTGATGTGCGAAAAGTCAGACAATGCATGAAAAATCATTGTTTCTCGTATAAAATCAGGTCAAAAGTCGAAAATCATAATTCAGTGTGAAATTTATAAATCACGAGTTTCCTTACGGTCAATTTGAACGAAAAAAGTTCACGAGGAAAAAAAATGATTGCACACGGAGAAAACTAAACCGAAGCAGTCGCTACTTTGACCGCAATGGTTACTGCATCAACAGTAACGGTTGAAAAAAAAATGAAATCGGCGATACGCAGTAGCGATCCTTGTTTCAGACTGGATAGTTCTTGTGTTCACCGTAACCGTTACTGCGCGCTCATGAATCGTTGATGTTCGAGCGGTGATCGATACTGTCAACAGCCATGCGCCTGTTGTGCAGAGCGTTTACGGCGTTAGCAGTAACCTTTACGGTTTACTTTTCTCCGTGCACGGATTTCAACCAAATACGATCAATTTTCGATTCGAAAATTTTGATAAACGTCGTTTCTTCACGAAATAAGTTCGGTGATGGGCGCAAAGTCAGACAATGCATGAAAAATCGTTGTTCCTCGTATAATTTCTAGTTAAAAGTTGAAAATTATATTTCGGTGTAAAATATATTCATCACGAGATTATTTTCGTCCGATTTGAACGAAAAACGTTCACGAGAAGAAAAAATGATCGCACTGATTTCAACTAAATACGATCAATTTTCGTTTCGAAAATTTTGACAAACGTCGTTTCTTCACGGAGAAAGTTCGATGATGTGCGAAGTCAGACAATGCATGAAAAATCGTTGTTTCTCGTATAGTTTCTAGTCAACAGTCGAAAATCATATTTCGGTGTAAAATTTATACGTCACGAGTTTCTTTTCGGTCGATTTGAACGAAAAACGTTCACGAGAGGGCAAAATGGTTGCACCGATTTCAACCAAATACGATTAATTGTCGATTCAGGAATTTTGATAAACGTCGTTCCTTCGCGAAAAATGTGGGATGATGAGCGAAAAAGCAGGCATTGCATGAAAAATCGTTGGTTCTCATATAATTTCTGGTCAAAAGTCGAAAATCATATTTCGGTGTAAAATTTATACGTCACGAGTTTCGTTTCGGTCGATTTGAACGAAAAACGTTCACGAGAAGAAAAAATGATCGCACTGATTTCAACTAAATACTATCAATTTCCGTTTCGAAAATTTTGACAAACGTCGTTTCTTCACGAAGAAAATTCGATGATTGGCGAAAAGTCAGACAATGCATGAAAAGTCGATTTTTCTGTCATGATTTCTAGTCAAAAGTCGAAATTCAAATTTCGGTGTAAAATTTATACATCACGAGTTTCTTTTCAGTCGATTCGAACGATAAACTTTCACGAGAGGGAAATATGGTTGCACCGATTTCAACCAAATACGATCAATTGTCGATTCGGGAATTTTGATGAACGTCGTTCCTTCACGAAAAATGTTCGATAGTGAGCGAAAAAGCAGACATTGCATGAAAAATCGTTGTTTCTCGTATAATTTCTATTCAAAAGTCGAAAATCATATTTTGGTGTAAAATTTATACGTCACGAGTTCCTTTTCGGTCGATTTAAATGAAAAACGTTCTCAAGGAGAAAGAACGATTGCACGGATTTAAACCAAATACGATCAATTTCCGATTCGAAAATTTAGAAAAACGTGGTTTCTTCACGAAAATAGTTCGGTGATGGACGAAAAGTCAGACAATGCATGAAAAGTCGTTGTTCCTCGTATAATTTCTAGTCAAAAGTCGAAAATCATATTCCAGTGTAAAATTTATACATCACGAGTTTCCTTTCGGTCAATTTAAACGAAAAAAGTTCACGAGAAGAAAAAATGATTGCACGAATTTCAACTAAATACGATCAATTTTCGTTTCGAAAATTTTGACAAACGTCGTTTCTTCACGAAATAAGTTCGGTGACGAGCGAAAAGTCAGACAATGCATGAAAAATCGTTGTTTCTCCTATAATTTCTAGTTAAAAGTTGAAAATCATATTTCAGTGTAAAATATATTCATCACGAGTTTATTTTCGTCCGATTTGAACGAAAAACGTTCACGAGAAGTAAAAATGATCGCACTGTTTTCAACTAAATACGATCAATTTTCGTTTCGAAAATTTTGACAAACGTCGTTTCTTCACGGACAAAGTTCGATGATGTGCGAAAAGTCAGACAATGCATGAAAAGTCGTTTTTTCTTTCATGATTTCTAGTCAAAAGTCGAAATTCATATTTCGGTGTAAAATTTATTCATCACGAATTTATTTTCGGTCGATTTGAACGGAAAACGTTTATGAGGAGAAAAAATGAACGCACTGATTTCAACCAAATACAATCAATTCGAAAATTTTGATAAACGTTGTTCCTTCACGAAAAATGTGGGATGATGAGCGAAAAAGCAGACATTGCATGGAAAATCGTTATTTCTCGTATAATTTCTGGTCAAAAGTCGAAAATCATAATTCAGTTTCAAATTTATACATCACGAGTTTCCTTTCGGTCAATTTAAACGAAAAAAGTTCACGAGGAGAAAAAATGATTGCACGGATTTCAACCAAATACGATCAATTATCGATTCGAAAATTTTGACTAACGTCGTTTCTTCACGAAAAAAGTTCGGTGATGGGCGAAAAGTCAGACAATGCATGAAAAATCGTTGTTCCTCGTATAATTTCTAGTCAAAAGTCGAAAATCATATTTCAGTGTAAAATTTATAGATCACGAGTTTCCTTGCGTTCAATTCAAACGAAAAAATTTCACGAGAAGAGAAAATGATTGCACGGATTCCAACCAAATACGATCAATTTCCGATTCGAAAATTTTGACAAACTTCGTTTCTTCACGAAAAAAGTTCTGTGATGTGCGAAAAGACAGACAATGCATGGAAAATCATTGTTTCTCGTATAAATTCAGGTCAAAAGTCGAAAATCATAATTCAGTGTGAAATTTATACATCACGAGTTTCCTTCCGGTCAATCTGAACGAAAAAAGTTCGCGAGAAAAAAAAATGATTGCACGAATTTCAACTAAATACGATCAATTTTCGTTTCGAAAATTTTGACAAACGTCGTTTCTGCACGCAGAAAGTTCGGTGATGGGCGCAAAGTCAGACAATGCATAAAAAATCATTGTTCGTCGTATAATTTCAGATCAAAAGTCGAAAATCATAATTCGGTGTGAATTTATACATCACGCGTTTATTTCCGGTCGATTTGAACGAAATACGTTCACGAGAAGAGAATATGATCGCACTGATTTCAACTAAATGCGATCAATTTTCGTTTCGAAAATTTTAAAAAACGTCGTTTCTCCACGAAAAAAGTTCTGTGATGTGCGAAAAGTCAGACAATGCATGAAAAATCATTGTTTCTCGTATAAAATCAGGTCAAAAGTCGAAAATCATAATTCAGTGTGAAATTTATAAATCACGAGTTTCCTTACGGTCAATTTGAACGAAAAAAGTTCACGAGGGAAAAAAATGATTGCACACGGAGAAAACTAAACCGAAGCAGTCGCTACTTTGACCGCAATGGTTACTGCATCAACAGTAACGGTGGAAAAAAGAATGAAATCGGCGATACGCAGTAGCGATCCTTGTTTCAGACTGGATAGTTCTTGTGTTCACCGTAACCGTTACTGCGCGCTCATGAATCGTTGATGTTCGAGCGGTGATCGATACTGTCAACAGCCATGCGCCTGTTGTGCAGAGCGTTTACGGCGTTAGCAGTAACCTTTACGGTTTACTTTTCTCCGTGCACGGATTTCAACCAAATACGATCAATTTTCGATTCGAAAATTTTGACAAACGTCGTTTCTTCACGAAATAAGTTCGGTGATGGGCGCAAAGTCAGACAATGCATGAAAAATCGTTGTTCCTCGTATAATTTCTAGTTAAAAGTTGAAAATTATATTTCGGTGTAAAATATATTCATCACGAGATTATTTTCGTCCGATTTGAACGAAAAACGTTCACGAGAAGAAAAAATGATCGCACTGATTTCAACTAAATACGATCAATTTTCGTTTCGAAAATTTTGACAAACGTCGTTTCTTCACGGAGAAAGTTCGATGATGTGCGAAGTCAGACAATGCATGAAAAGTCGTTTTTTCTTTCATGATTTCTAGTCAAAAGTCGAAATTCATATTTCTGTGTAAAATTTATTCATCACGAATATATTTTCGGTCGATTTGAACGAAAAACGTTCACGACAAAAAAAATGAACGCGCTGATTTCAACCAAATACAATCAATTGTCGATTCAAAAATTTTTATAAAAGTCGTGCCTTCACGAAAAATGTGGGATGATGAGCGAAAAAGCACACATTGCATGAAAAATCGTTATTTCTTGTATAATTTCTAGTCAAAAGTCGAAAATCATATTTCGGTGTAAGTTCATACATCGGGAATTTCCATTCGGTCGAAATGAACGAGAAACGTTCACTAGAACGAAAAGTGATTCCGATGATTTCAACCAAATACGATCAATAGTCGATTCGGAAATTTTGACAAACGTCGTTCCTTTACGAAAAATGTTCGATAATAAGCGAAAAAGCAGACATTGCATGAAAAATCGTTGTTTCTCGTATAATTTCTAGTCAAAAGTCGAAAATCATATTTCAGTGTAAAATTTATACGTCACGAGTTTCTTCTCGTTCGATTTGAACGAAAAACGTTTACGAGAGGGCAATATGGTTGCACCGATTTCAACCAAATACGATCAATTGTCGATTCGGAAATTTTGATAAACGTCGTTCCTTTACGCAAAATGTTCGATAATGAGCGAAAAAGCAGATATCCCTAGCGGATTGTACGACCAGGATTTGGGTCGTTTTTGTAGTCTTTTAGGCCGAATATTTTCGGTCGTTAAAATAACTTCCTCGCTGGCAGTAACGACTAAAAATTCGTAGTCGCAACGAGCTATTTCGGAGCCTTGTCTGCTGGTCGTTACGACTAAAATATCTCAGTCGCAATATATTTTGGGCCCCCTCGACCGCTTGGTCGTTTTGACCCGAAATCTCGGGTCGAATTCCATATTCTCCCGGCCCCGCTGGCTGGTCGTTTCGACCTGAAATCTCGGGTCTACTTTCTTTCTCCCAGCCCTGCTGGCTGGTCGTTTCGACCCTGATTCTCGGGTCGAATTTCATATTCTCCCAGCCCCGCTGGCTGGTCGTTTCGACCCTCATTCTAGAGTCGGATTTTATTTTCTCCCAGCCCCAGGGCTGGTCGTTTCGATCTGAATTCTCGGGTCGAGTTTTTTCTCTCAATCCCGCTGGTTGGTCGTTTCGATCTGAATTCTCGGGTCGAGTTTTTTTTCCCAACCCCGCTGGTTGGTGTTTCGACCCTGATTCTCGAGTCGAATTTCATATTCTCCCGGCCCCGCTGGCTGGTCGTTTCGACCCTGATTCTCGGGTCCAGTGTTTTCTCCGAGCCCCGCTGGCTGGTCGTTTCGACCCTGATCCTCAGGTCTAGTTTTTTCTCCGAGCCCCGCTGGCTGGTCGTTTCGACCCTGATTCCAGAGTCGGATTTTATTTTCTCCCAGCCCCAGGGCTGGTCGTTTCGACCCGAATTCTCGGGTCGAGTTTTTTCTCCCAGCCTCGCTGACTGGTCGTTTCGACCCTGATTCTCGAGTCGGATTTTATTTTCTCCCAGCCCCAGGGTTGGTCGTTTCGACCCGATTTCTGGGGTCGAATTTCATATTTTCCTCTAGTTTTTTCTTCAAAATTTTAATTCTTTCGCCTAGGGCGTTTGTTTCTAATGGATTTGTTATTATTTTTGACGGTATGCTGTAATTGAAGATTGAGTGATTAAGATTTACATTTTTTATCATGCTTGTTAGGTTGTACAAAGGTGCGAATACGATTGATTCGTCTTGGTTAATTTCTCTTACGGTTAACAATTGAGAATTCGCTGATGTGACGGAACATTCTCCGTCCAAAGCCAAGAGTCCCGTATCGCTGATAATAGTGTGTACAGTCGATGCGTTTTTACAGTCTATTCTGATGTTTTCCGGTTTAGGTGCAACGAAAAGCCATCTGCCCTCTTTTTCTAGGGTTATTACTATGGTTTTTTCCAGTTTTACAATTCTTTGATTACAAGATAATTCTTCCGGTGTGCTACCTAGATAAATAGCTATTTCGCATGGAGTGTTATCTCTGATTATTTGTAAAGATTGTTTAGGTTCGTAATAATAGGTTTCGTCTACTTTTTTGACTTTGTTAAGTTCTTCTTCAGTTAAAGATAAATACGTTCTTTTGTAGCTGTCTATTATTATCATTTTCGTTGTTGTCTCGATAAAGTGGAATTGACTTCCGTTTACTCGAGTTGGTAACGGATATACCTTGTTTATTTTTAAAATGGTACTTTCGACTAGTGGGAATTTAATTACTAGTACGAATCTGAGATTTGCTGTGTAGCTTGTGATTTCGGCAGTTTTTAATAAATTTGTCATTTCACTACTTTTAATGTTTGTTGGGAAGTTTAATCCTTTTGGAATGTAAGGAGTAGCTTTTGATAGATAATCGGTTAATTGTTGGGGTGAGATTACTGTAGGGTTTACGGTTCCCTTGTAGATTTCGGTTAGGAAGTTTGCTACTTGGTTTACGTCTCGATTAAATGCGTCGATAATAGTCGTGACTGCATTAATGTTTTCGTCAATTAATTGTTTTTCTTTTATTTTCGAAAATTGTCCTTCAACTGTATTTTGTATTTTTTCTATAGCTGTTCTCAGAATGTCGAGATTGTCGATGAATTCGTTCGTAGTTTGATTATATAAACTCAGGGTGGAGTGCAAGATTTGTAGGTTTTCTTTTAGCATGTCTTCGTGTGTTTTTTGTCTATTAGCAATCGCGTCACTCATATTTGAGTGTATTTTGTGTATCATTGGTCTCAAACTAGTCTCCATACTCGCACAGAGTATGTCATTCGTTGATTTTTTGCAAATTTCGCTCAGAGAGTCTAGTGCTCTGATCAAAGAATCTTCCTTCCTTTCCATAAAATGCAAATCCATGTGGATTGCTAATTTCCATGTTCCTTTCACCAAACATAACGATCCTATTTCCTCGTAATATATTCCGGGTGACGTTTGAAATTTTTCCACTCGGAATTTTTTTTTTACCGACGGTTCGTTTCCTCCTACGAATCCGCTCATGACCGCGTACCTGTAAAGGTATTACCATTAGAGTGTCTGACGGTCGGTAATGTAGGGAATTTAAATAGGTGGGTATGGTAGGGTATTTTTATCCCGGTGTTCTCTGGTGCTGTACCTTTATACTCTATCTCTTTTTATTACTCGATTCAAATTTGCTGATTTTGCACTTTTGTTTTCATTTCTCGGTGCATTATCTTTTCGCGAGTTAGTTACCGTTCAGACGTGCTTAGTGCCTTACGTGTTCGATAATTAAAAATTTTTTTCATCTCGTATATTTTTCAGACCAAATTTTTAATTAATAAAATGTCTGACTATACGTTATACTTCGGCTCCGACTACGTTTTCTTGCGCGATCGCGCCATTTTTGAGTTGGTGGAGGATCGTCGCCGCGAAGTTTCGGTAAGTTCAATATTATTTTTCCTCTTTTTAGTAATAAATTTTCATTTTAATAGTATTTCAATAATTATTTATTTATTTCATTAATATTTTATGGATCGCGATTTATGGGCCGTCTTTTGGTGACCCACGGCGTCGGGCCATGGATTTTGATTATTTGGTATATATGTACCGCCCCCAATTTGTCGTAAGTATTATTTATTATTTCTAATTAATTTAATATATGTAAAAAAAATATTAAATAATTATAATCAATTTACTAATAATATTTTTGGATTTTTTGTTGTAGACCCTTTTGGAAGAGATTAGCGAGGACCGGCGTCAAGCTCGTGAGAACCCGCAATTCGATGAATTTGGGCGGTATCCCGGCACCGAGGGATTTGATGTTGCGTTTGTACGCTGGTTGTTCGAGGGGAGATGGGGGCAGGTACACCCCGAAGATGATTGGGATCATCCGGCCTGGTCCCACCCCCTCGGAATAATGGCGGCGTACGATGCCGATTAAAATTTTTTTTTTTTTTTTGAAAATTTTTAAATTTTGAAAAATTTTGTATTTTTAAATTTAATTATAATAAATCTTTATTTTGTTTCTTTATAATTCTCTCGATTGTGTTTGTTTTTGTTTATTTTCCTCTCTTTTCCTATTTTCCTTTATTCTTCAAATTATATAAGAATCCCTTTATTTATTCAATTGTTTTTCCAATTATTTATTTTGATAAATTCCAATTTTGATAAATTCCAATGATTTTTTTTTTTTTCGATTATTTATTCAAAAAAACTAACTTTCAATTATAACTTTAATATTTGTTATTCAATTATTTATTAATTATTATCATTATTTATTAGTATTGTAACGAGATTTTTCCCTGAGAGGGTACGATCTGTCCCTTCTCGACTCACCTGACCCGCTAACCGCGCAGGTACGTATTGGCGGAGTTGGGTTGGGCGCCAGGTACAAGAGTACCGCCGGTAAACCGACTTTAATTTTACCCAACTGCGCCAAACGCTTTACCCGACCTGCACGAAACAGGTGACCGAGGACGGTCCGGTTACTCTGCTCCAACTGAGATACAGAATGGTAGAGGGGCTGGCCCAAGGGAGAGTAACAACACGATAAATTTAAAATAACCGTAGCCGACACAAAGAGCATTAATGAATTATAATTGAATTTATTGATCCTGATCAGTTATACACGATAGTCAGTCCGAGAACATCGACAAGAAAAACGCTGCGCGCCAAAATAATAAAATAATGAAATTCAACGAGAATAATCGAACGAAAAGGAGGAATATCACGCGAACCCGCCTTGCTAGAAAATTCCACATGGAACAGGTAGGCAAGGTAGCGTCATTGGTAACAGGCAACATGACGGCTTAAACGCTTCGAAACTATTAATTCGAGACCGGAACGCGTAAAGAAATTTATAACGAGGTTGACAAAATAATAAAACCGTAACCATTGCCAGGTAATCCGCAACGGATAAGGTACGCGATGGTTCGTGAGCGTTACCGAAGTAATCGAACCGTAACCATCGCCAGGTAATCCGTAGCGGATAAGGTACGCAATGGATCGTCGTCATCAACAATATAATATACCCGTAACCATGGCCAGGCAGTCCGCAACGGATAAGGTACGCAATGGTTCGTGAGCGTTACCGAGGTAATCGAACCGTAACCACTGCCAGGTAATCTGTAGCGGATAAGGTACACCATGGATCGTGAGCGTCAACGGAATAACCGAACCGTAACCATTGCCAGGTAATCCGTAGCGGGTAAGGTACGCAATGGTTCGTCAACAGATAGCGATAGGCTCGAGTTACGGTAATCGTACGCGGCGATATTATAATGATGAAATTATTACGCGAGAAAAACATTGCTAGGTAATCCCACAGGGATAAGGTAGGCAATGTGACGTCGCGAGGTAGTGATAGACTCGAGTGACGGTAGTCGTGAGAAAATGATACTGAAACGAATGGAAATAACCCAAGAACTACGCATTGCGAGGTAATCCAACAAGGATGAGGTAAGCAATGCGTCGTCGTTAATATGAACGACTGAACAATTGTTAATGAATAATACCGAGGCTCCAAATTTCCGGGGCTCCACCGAGGTACGAGCGCCCGCGATAGGTACGAGCCTGCCGTTCGACAAAATAAAATCGGATACGAAAAGCAAACGCGAATAATATTACCAAAAGATACGCGAAATAAAACTAAGATCGAAACAACGCGAAAGAAAATAAATCAGGAACATTCCTGCGTAATGCGCTATAGATAGAGTAACTCAATACGCGCGGTGAAAAAAAGAAAATAATGTAAACACGCGCGGGACGACGCTGGCCTTGGGCGCGCGGGGAGAGAGAGACTGAGTCGAGCGAGAATGCTCGGAATTTGACGAAATACGAAACTCAAAAATTACGACTTAATGTTCGTCGTAATATTCTCAAACAGAATATTCAATTGAATACAATAATCAAAGAAATTATGATAATGATTAATACACGCAATAATTCGGATCGTAACGTATCCGATCGCCTCCTCGTAATCCTTCGTACTCTATTAACTTTATCCCGGCAGGTGAACGCGAGACTATCGCAAAAGAACACCTCCGTTCAAACATCGAAATACTCTTAATAATCGCCATAATGATTCCAACAAATAACGCCAAATAAATGAAATTAGAGTACGAAGAGACGAACGGAATTAAATGGAGAAAGAAGAGGAACGAGCTCACCGGGATGAATCTCTGAACCGCTATAATCCATATCGATATTCCAAAGGGCCACTTACACATATGACTCACCGCCACTGATATCGATCGAAGACTAATCACTCCTTACCTCGTTCGTAGGCAAGAGCTCCGAAATTCGCGCTATCCCCACTACTCGTTACCCCCCACGACGGTCCGCGCTCCCGTGTCCCAGCACTGGACTATGTTCTGTCCCTCTTACTCTCGCGGTTTACGCGGTATTTCGGAGTTTAGGTCGGAATTCTTATCCCCACCACGGCTCAACGGACGAAGACTCGTCGTTGAACAGTGGTGATCGATATCGATTTTCGTTTCACGCGCTCGAAGCTCACTTTTTATGAAACGAATATTGTTCCCTTGGTCGCCTTCCTCTCGGGCAATCCGGCGATCGTCTCCGTAAAAAGGGGAGGCCTCCCTCATGAATCCAAGCGTCCCCGAACTCACGGTGGGCCCACACTACAACCACCAGGCAAAACAGCACCTCTAATACGGAGACGAACCCGAACCCCATCAGACGAGGCGCCGATTTTCACGGACCGCGGCTTCCAAGGGCACAATGACGGGTGTTGCAACTCTCGGTTGCTACGGCGAGAGGGCTGGCGGGCAGCTTCGTATTTTGAGCCATTTTCCAGCGCGAGCCCTCGACACCCACGCAGAAGATCAGCTAGTATGATCCGAACGTTATTACGCGAGCTTCGGGCGTGCGATTGACCCTTGAATATATTATTTAAGGTGGCTGGAACACGAGCGCGCTTTGCCTCGTGACAATAACGAGTAGGGTATTTTCATAATTAATAATCGCGGAATGCGTGACAGGCAAAGGTGGCTCGCTCGTTCTTACGAATAATTACGGTTAAACTCGAAATGACTAATAATTCCCGCTCAGTAACTCTCTCCTTTACGCTTTATCGGCCAGTTCCCGATAATTAACTAATGCTTCAGAAAAAGGTAGGCAGCTTCACTGCCATTTTAAGGAACCAGCGCAATCTAAATGATAAAACAAGATACGGAATTATTGTACTTGACGCCGTATAGGCCGGAAGTTGAGTCCTCTTTCGAACCAGCCGCGGCGAGTCGAGGTGCGTCGGCCAAAACAGGACCGTAAATCCGGTCCACTGGTCGACACGGATTCGTATGAGTGGCGTGGCTCAAAATGTCACGTCACAGTATATAATAAGTCAGTAATAATATTCTTTATTCTTTTATTATTTTCTTCTCATCTCTTAATTGCTTTTACTATTTAAATCTATTTTTTATCTTTTCATTTTCTGTATTCTCTTTTTCTAATATATTCTATATTCTTTTTATTATAATTATTATTTTCAATATGGCGTCGTTGTGGCGTGGCGTCGTCACCACGTGGAGTCGGTAGGGTCGCTAGAGTGCACCGAGTCCCCAGCTACTTACGCGGTGTACCATCTGAAGTTCGCCGCTGCCGTAAAGTATTTTTCATGTGAGCAGTGGCGCGCAGCGCCGCTGCTTGATCGACGAGCTCGAGAGTTGCTGGCTAGTGGGTAACGTAGGGCTTGATTCGCTCTACGTGAACGCGTATCGTCCGCCGCCCACTGCCGATACTGTAGTTCACCTCCGAGTCTCGACTTTTTATTACGTATGGCCCCGTCCACTTCGGAGTCAATTTAGATGACCTACCTCGACGTACAGTCGTGTCCGAAAGTAATACTTTGTCGCCGACGTGATATTCGACGTTATCGGCTTTTTCCTTTTGTTTTTCCACCAATTTTTCCTTTTTGTTTATTAGGCTTTCTCTAGCGACTTGCCAAGTCGCTCTTAGACGTTCTCTTAATTCCGATACGTAGTCGTCGTACGTATACGTAGTTCTTGGTGCCTGTTGTAGTGCTGTTGGTAAAACAGGTTTCTTTCCGAATATTAATTCGTAAGGGGTGAATCCTGTGGCTGAATGGGGTGTCGTGTTGTACGTGAACATTGCGTATGGCAACCATTCATCCCAATCCCGTTGATCTTCCTGTATGAAATGTTTTAGATATTCGGCAAGTGTTCTATGAGACCTTTCAAGGGCTCCGTTCGATTGAGGGTGATATGCCGTTGTTTGAATCTTTTTGATGTGCAGTAATTTGCACATTTCTTTGAATAAATCGCTCAAAAAGTTCGTTCCTTGGTCTGATAAAATCGTTTGAGGTGTTCCGAATTTGCATATTATTTCTGTTATTAACCCTTTTGCGACTTCTTTTGCTTCCTGATTTTCGAGAGGGATTGCTGCGCTATATTTTGTTAAAAGGTCTTGGAAAGTAAGGATTTATTTATTTCCTTTTTCCGTTTCTGGCAAGGGTCCTACGATATCGACAGCACATTTTTCGAATGATTTTTCTGGAGTGTCGGTAATTACCATCGGTGCTTTGTTAATCTTTGTTACCTTGTTTCTCTGGCATTTATCGCACTCAGATACGTATTCTTTTATATCTTTTTTCATTCCTCGCCAGCGATATTTTTCCTGTATTCGTTGCGTCATTCTTTTTATTCCAGGGTGTCCCCCGAGAGGCGTATCGTGATACTCTCTCAGTATTATCTTTCTCTTTCGCTTGGGCGTTCCATGTCGACGTCGGAGTGTTCGGTTTCACTCTCGCTTTCTCTTTCTATTTCGTATTCTTTTTTCCTTATCTTCAGCCACTCCCGGCTGTTTATCAGGTCGGCCATTCCGATTAGGGCTGGACCGATTATCTGGGGAGGCTGGATCATCTGAAGAAGATGGATTCGCGTCGTTTTTGATTTTACGCGGTCTTCCCCGCCCCCTTTTTTTCGGCTGATCGTTGTTTTTGTTTTTATCGATCGTAATCGCGTATATTCGACTCAACGCGTCAGAATTTGTGTTCTTTTTTCCTTCTTTATATTCAATTTTATACGTATATTCCTCTAATTTTATCCTCCATCGCATTAACCTTGAACCTGGATCTTTTACGTTGAACAACCAGGTGAGGGGTTGGTGGTCGGTTACTATAATGAATTTTGTTCCGTAAATGTACGGTCGGAATTGATTTACTGCCCAGACGATCGCTAGCATTTCTTTTTCTGTAGCTGAATAATTTGTTTCTGCTTTGTTTAACGTTCTACTCGCGTAACAAATCGGTAGATCTTCTCCTACTTTTCCCTGTGACAAGATGGCTCCTATCGCTTTATCGGAAGCGTCTGTCGTGACGATAAAAGTTTTTGTGAAGTCGGGATATTGTAGTATAGGTGCGGTGCTGAGAGTTTCCTTCAGCGTTTCAAAAGTTGCTTGCGTATGCTCGTTCCACTCAAATTTCTTGTCCTTTTTTATTAATTCTGTTAGAGGTTTTGCTAATCTTGAGAAGTCTTGAATGAATTTTCTGTAATATCCTGCGAGTCCTAGAAATGATTGGACTTCTTTCACGTTTTTTGGTACTGGAAAATTTTTTACAGCTTTAATTTTTTCAGGATCGGGTTTCACTCCCACTTCGGTGATGATATGACCCAGATATTGCGTTTCTTTCCTCAAAAATTGACATTTTTTCGGTTGTACTTTCAACTGAGCTTCTCTTAATCTGTCAAAAACTTCTTTTAATCTTTCATTGTGTTCTTTGAAGCTTGATCCGTGTATTACGATATCGTCCAGATATACGTAACATTTGAGACCTCGAAGGCCTGCTAAAACAGCGTCCATCAATCTTTGAAAAGTCGGTGGAGCGTTTTTCAACCCGAAAGGCATTCGATTGTATTCGTAGTGTCCTAACGGTGTCGAAAATGCAGTTTTTTGTTTGTCATCTTCTGCCATCGGGATTTGATGAAATCCGGATGCGAGATCTAGCGTTGTGAAATATTTTGCTCGCCCCAATTGGTCTGATATTTCAGTGATGTTGGGTAGAGGGTAGGAATCTCCCTCGGTGACCTCGTTTAATTTACGAAAGTCTACTACAACTCTCTTTTTTATATTACCTTGGGCGTCTGCTTTTTTAGGAACGACCAGTAGTGGTGCATTCCACGGGCTTCTGCTTGGTCTGATTATTCCGCTTTTGAGCATTTCTTGTGTTTGAGTAATCACTTCTTGTTTGTGATTCTCTGGTAATCTGTACGGGCGAATATTGACCGGTACGGTGCCTTCTTTCGTATAAATACGATGTTCCACGAGATTCGTGTTTCCCAATTCCTCTCCTTCCAGGTGGAATACATCTCCGTATTCTTTACAAAATTCCTGGAGGAATTTTTCTTCTTCTTTATTGAGATGTGAATGTGCTCCAATTTCTTTCATTATTTGTGTTACTCTCTTTTCCTTTTCTCCGGTGCTGGCTACGTAAATTTCAGTGGCGGGAGAGTTTTCTAATTCAGCATTTTTTCTGTAATCTTTTTCTTGGCAACTCTCTATTTCTTCTATTTCGACCGAAGGTCTTTCAAAGTTTATTTCTTGTTCTGACGTGTTTAAAAACATGATTGGGATGGTCATTCTTTTTTCTGCAACTATTCCTTGCCCCATTTTTATTCCTTTTCCTATTTCTCGAGCTGCTACGCATCCTATTGCCAAATTTTTTGCTTTAACGTAGTGGATACTTTCTGAACGGGGAGGTAATTTGATTTTTCCTGACCCGTTTATCAACGGTTCGACGTGACCGTATATTTTGATAATTCGGCCACCCAAAATGTCGACTTTGTGTTTCCTTATGAAATCCAAACCCAATATTCCGTCCGTTTTGATTGGAACGTCGTTATCCACGACGAAAAATCCATGTAGGATGTTGACGGTGGGTGTTTTAATCTCGATAATGACTTTGCAAAGGGCATTAAAAGTTTTTCCTCCTACGCCTGTTAGTTCGACTGTTTCGTCCATAATTTCTGTGTTTTCATTTAACACGCTTCTTTTTATTATACAGCATTGAGCTCCCGTATCAGCTTTCAAAAGGAGGGCTGAATTTATTGATTGCGGTGATGTGACGTAAAAATCACTAGCCATGCCCCATGAATCTACCGAATTTATTTCGAATTTTATTTGTGAATTTTCCACGCTACTTTTGAGCGAGCCTGTAGGTTGATTAGCCTCCAAACAGCTGACGTACGCATTCTGCCGCTCGGCTGTTCGTTCGAGGAGACTGAGGTTCAGTGAACCTATCGTTTTCTTTTCTTCCGTGTTTCCGCTGTTCGTTTGATTTTGATTTTGACTACTTCCTCGACCGTTTTGTCCATTTTGACCATTGTTTTGCCGATTATTTTGATAACCTCTGTTTCTACCCCTGTTTCCTTGATTTCCACGGTTATTATTTCCGTTATTATAATTTCCTCGGTTTCCCTGATGATTCGGATTTCCATTATTATTACCTCGGTAATTATTACTTCGGTAATTGTTTCCCTGGTAATTATTTCCTCTTTGATCGCCATTCCTATTCTTTCTATTCCAGCAGTCGTTGTATAAATGTCCCGGTTTTTTACAGTAATTGCAAGAAAGAGAATTAACATTTCGGTTGGGAGTCGGTAATTGATTATTTCCGTTATTTCCGTAATTTCCATTTCTATTTCCTGTGCTCCTACAATCTCGTGCAAGGTGTCCTCGTTTATTGCATTTATTACAGCTCATAGAACTGTTTTGTCCGTTCCCTGTTTCTTTACGTCCTTGCTGGATTTTTTCTTCATCTATCGCGGCTGTTATGGCTTCGTGGAGGGTTGAATACCCTCGCGCTTTAACGATGATTTGATACTCTCGTTTTAATCCTTCTTGGAAACTTGAGAGAGCTAATTCTCGGACATATTCTTCTACTGCTATTTGTCCAGCTACCGTTGATTTACTTCTAATGCTAGATTCTATCAAATTCATCATAGTTTCTTCTATTCTTCTCCCGAAATCTTGTACCGATTCGTTAAACTTTTGCCGGCTTGAATATAATTCGGCTTGCAAAGCTCCTACCGTTCTGTTGCCGCAAAATAATTCTAATAAAAGTTTTCTAAAGGTTTCGAAATCTGGAATTTCTTTATAACGGATTTCTGCTCTCGCTTTTCCTGTCAATTTGACTTTCAATACGGTTTGTAATAGGATAGGTTGTTCGCTCTCGAGTATGAGTTCGTTCGCGTGTGAATAGGCGTCTAATAGTTCGCGTGCTTCTTCCGGTTTATTACCGTCAAATCGAGGAATTAAACTACGTGCTTCTTTTAAAGACATTGAACCTCTTAAAGTCTCAGGATCATAGAGGGTGTTATTTCGATGGTCTTCGTGTCTGTTATTTTCGCCATTATCGCGGTCTCTGTTATTGCCATTTCCGTTATCTCTACCATTTCCGTTATCTCTACCGGCTCGGTCGTTTTCTGCCATGTTTGCGATTATTTGGGGATTCTCAGTCAAATTAAGCGCTGATAAATTATCGATATTTGCTAATTCTATTACAGAATCGTCTAAAGAACTATCAGACCCGAAATCAGATTTTAGAGGGTCAACATGTATTTTCTTTCTCTGTTTAACAACGGGCTCGTCATCAGATCTTACTTTTTCTCGTTCGAATTGGACTTTAGTATTAAAGAATGACTCGAGCGATCGCGATATAGTGCTAACACCGGGTAATTGGAGACGTTCGACGTACTCTTTATCGTTGTTAGACATATAAAATTTTTTCTATATACTCTGGCTTTGGCGGATTACAATTTTAATTAATGTTCCGTCACTTACATTAAGATGATCGCTATCATGTTGCTTGTTGATCGTTGTCGGGTCGAATTTCGATTTTCTCCGGTCTTCCTTCCTTCCTTCCTTCCTTCCTTCTTTTTGAATCTTTGACGTAGATCGGTCTGCTTTGGAATCGATGCTCGATAGTCGAATTGAACAGCAAGGTCCTCGTTCGATGTACGAATTGTCTAGAATTATCGATGTTCCTCAGCAATTTGGTTTTTCTTCCGTTTCACCTCGTAGACGTGTCAGGTTTCTTGAGTTGTGGCAATCCCACCGCTGCCACCAATGTTGTGTCCGCGAAGACCGTCACGTAGGGACGAGTTATCAAGGACTAGTATTTAAGGGATTAAGGCCAAAGAGCTGAACTCCAACTCAATACTTTTATAACAAATTAACGATAAGTTTATTTAAGAAGATACAAATTTGAGGTTTATTTGCCTCGAGACCAATCGTTTGGAATTTCGTCAAAGACTGCCGATTTTCGGTTAGTCGGTAAATTTATAGATTCAGCAATTTTCTCCCACTCTATTAGTATTTAATTCTCGAATGTTCGACGCGGGATTTGCGGGTCGATGGACTCGCATAGGAACTGCATTTTAACCGATGCATTTATGCTGAGGGTGCTTATTGCTACATTGGTTTATTTTATGAGTGCTCGGGGCACAACAAAATTATTAAATCAAATACGATGATTTCTGTATCGCAGCGCAGGCTTGTAAATAATACATTAATTTTTTTGTTGACATAAAACCGAGCAGTTTTCACAATGTGTCTTTTAAAACTAAAACCTGTATTTTTAACATTTCTCTCTTGCACATGCTACCGAAAGGATCAGATTTTGTAAATCACACCGTGAATATTAGTTGAAAATGATTTCCAATATTTTTTATCTCGTGTTTATAAATGGGTCTCCATGATACTGTGTATGCCTTGTATTTTACGTACTTAATGAGTCTTGGAAGTGTATCGAAAAAAAAACAGTTTGCGAGGGTTGCGCAGAAGACGATTTCGCATTTTGATGTTTTTTATTCGATTATCTCTTCGGACCCAAAAGTTCACTGAATTGTCAGTTGATATGATTCTTTTACTGCGCCGTGAACTTACCCTCCGTGAATTTTTCGCTGACTATCAACACAGATGGCTGTCAAGTAGCCATATCATCGAAAGAAAGCGCATGGCCGGTATTATTATCGATAAACGAGCTGCCTCCCCACGCGCGTAAACGTTTCATTATCTTAGCTGGAATATGGGTCGATAAGGAACATCCTGATTTAAATATTTTTATGCCACCGATCATCGAGGAATTACGTCAATTGTACTTTACCGGTATTGAATGGAGGCCTAACGGAATCGAAAGGGTTACAAGTAAATTTATAACAACTATAATTTATACAACCGATACGCCTGCTAGAGCTAAAATTCTCAATACATTCTTCCTTATCACGAATATTTCTTAATAATGTTACTTATAATTGTTTTAAAAATCAGATTTTAGAACTTACGGGTATGAGAATCCGATGTTCGATTTTTCAAAGTTATTAGTAGCTTTATTTTTAAAACATCGCTCCTCATAAATGTATAATTGATATCCCAAGATTGGCTGAACGGATTTACATGCAACAAAGACCAATAGAAAGAGAAAAATCGAAAAAAAATCGTCACCAAAATTCAAATTTTTTGACCAAACGGTTCGTCCGCCAGAACGGTTTGAAAACGCCATGACGTCATAAAACCGGCATATTCGAGTATATAAGAGTGCGGTAGGCCTCGCGCTGGCTTTTTCTTTTCCGTTAATTTAAACTTTTCTTTGATTTTTCTTTTAATACTTGGCGTCGAGCCGCTACCGCGTTTCTTGATAACTAAAACTCTTCGACAATCCCAATTTGGATAATAAAAAAATAACTGACATTATGATGAAGTGAGATACTACGGTCGCCTTGTGTACAAAATTATTACACTACATCACATGTTATTATGTTGTATTGTTTTCGTCTATGTTTGTCATTTGTGTTGTGCGTATCTGGAATGGTGTCGCTCATATGTCTAAATCATTATTTCATGTGGAATGATAGAATTTTAGGAATGGCTTAAAATTCATTGCGTATGAAAGCTCGCTTCAAGTATGAAATGAAAACGACATATTGCTGATAACGGTGTACACTTGGGGAAACTACAGAACAGAAAGTGGATGGAAGAAAAACCTGGTTTTCAAGGGTTACGCATTTTTTGAATATAATATATAATCAGGCAATTATTCGATCCGCTTCCCGTTTTGGTTCGTGAAATAGTAAGAATCGAGGAAGTACCCAAGGGAGCGGCTGTAAATTACCGAACGCATAATATATTCCATTATATATTAATTCTAATAAGATGTGTGATAATGTATATGTTTTATGTTCTGTACAAAAAATGTTCTTACATACCTGTATTATAGTCCCTCGAAACGTCCTGAGAGCAAAAATTGATAAATATAAGTAATTTTATTGCTCTTGGGTCAATATTTCCAACAACCAATAAACCCTGCTTTCAAGAAGTTGATTCTTTTTTTAATTTCCTTCCTTTTTTATGTCAGAATATTGAACCTACGATTTCGAGTGGAAACGACCAGCCAGTGGGGCTGAGAAAAAAAATTCGACCCGTGATTTCAGGTCAAAACTATTAGCCGGCGGGGCGGGGAGAAAAAAATGGGACCCGACAATCGGGGTCGAAACGACCAGCCAGCGAGGCTGGGAACATATGAAATTCGACCCAAGAATTCGGGTCGAAACGACAAACCCTGGGGCTGGGAGAAAATAAAATCCGTCTCGAGATTCAGGGTCGAAACGACCAACCAGCGGGGTTGGGAGAAAAAACTCGACCCGAGAATTCAGATCGAAACGACCAACCAGCGGGGTTGGGAGAAAAAACTCAACCCGAGAATTCAGATCGAAACGACCAAGCAGCGGGGTTGGGAGAAAAAACTCGACCCGAGAATTCAGATCGAAACGACCAGCCCTGGGGCTGGGAGGAAATGAAAACCGACTCTGGAATCGGGGTCGAAACGACCAGCCAGCGGGGCTCAGAGAAAAAACTAGACCCGAGAATCAGGGTCGAAACGACCAGCCAGCGGGGCTGGGAGAAAATAACTCGACCCGAAATTCCGGGTCAAAACGACCAGCCAGCGGGGCCGAGAGAATATGAAATTCGACCCAAGATTTCGGGTCGAAACGACCAACCAGCTGGCTGGGACGAAATAACATTCGACCCGAGAATCAGGGTCGAAACGACCAGCCAGCGGGGCTGGGAGAAAAAAAGTAGACCCGAGATTTCAGGTCGAAACGACCAGCCAGCGGGGCCGGGAGAATATGAAATTCGACCCGAGATTTCGGGTCAAAACGACCGAGCGGACAGGGGGGCCTAAAATATATCGCGACAGAGATATTTTGGTCGTAACGACCAGCAAACAGAGCCCCGAAAAGGTCGTTGCGACTAATAATTTTTAGTCGTTACTGCCAGTAACAAAATTGTTCTTATCACTCGAAATATTCGGTCTAAAAGACTACAAAAACGACCGAGAAATTTACGACCACAAAACTTTGGTCGACAAATCCGCTAGGGATTGCATGAAAAATCGTTGTTTCCCATATAATTTTCAGTCAAAAGTCGAAAATCATGATTCGGTGTAAAATTTATATATCACGAGTGTCTTTTCGGTCGATTTTAACAAGAAACGTTCACAAGAAAAAAAAAGATCGCACTGATTTCAACCAGATACGATCAATTGTCGATTCGGAAAATTTGACAAACGTCGTTCCTTCACGAAAAATTTTCGATGATGAGCGAAAAAGCAGGCATTGCATGAAAAATCGTTGTTTCTCATATAATTTCTAGTCAAAAGTCGAAAATCATATTCTGGTGCACATTCATACATCGAGAGTTTCCTTTCGGTCGACATGAACGAGAAAGGTTCACGAGAAGAAAAAGTGATTCCATCATTGGAATCACTTTTTCTTCTCGTTTGTAATAATTTTCGATTCGAAAATTTGTCGTTTGTTCGTTTGTTCACGAAAAAAGTTCGGTGATGGGCGAAAAGTCAGACAATGAATGAAAAATCGTTGTTTCTCGTATAATTTCTAGTTAAAAGTTGAAAATCATATTTCGGTGTAAAATATATTTATCACGAGTTTATTTTCGGTCCATTTAAACGGAAAACGTTCACGAGAAGAAAAAATGATCGCACTGATTTCAACTAAATACGATCAATTTCGTTTCGAAAATTTTGAAAAAACGTCGTTTCTTCACGAAGAAAGTTCGATGATGGGCGAAAAGTCAGACAATGCATAAAAAATCGTTTTTTCTTTCATGATTTCTAGTCAAAAGTCGAAATTCAAACTTCGGTGTAAAATTTATACTTCACGAGTTTCTTTTCGGTCGATTTGAACGAAGAACGTTCACGAGAGGGAAATATGGTTGAACCGATTTCAACCAAATACGATCAATTGTCGATTCGGGAATTTTGATAAATGTCGTTTCTTCACGAAAAATGTTCGATAATGAGCGATTAAGCAGACATTGCATGAAAAATCGTTGTTTCTCGTATAATTTCTAGTCAAAAGTCGAAATTCATATTTCGGTGTAAAATTTATACGTCACGAGTTCCTTTTCGGTCGATTTGAACGAAAAACGTTCACAAGAAGAAAGAATGATTGCACCGATTTGAACCAAATACGATCAATTTCCGATTCGAAAATTTAGAAAAACGTCGTTTCTTCACGAAAATAGTTCGGTGATGGACGTAAAGTCAGACAATGCATGAAAAGTCGTTGTTCCTCGTATAATTTCTAGTCAAAAGTCGAAAATCATATTTCAGTGTAAAATCTATACATCACGAGTTTCCTTTCGGTCAATTTAAACGAAAAAAGTTCACGAGAAGAAAAAATGATTGCACGGATTTCAACCAAATACGATCAATTTCCGATTCGAAAATTTCGACAAACTTCGTTTCTTCACGAAAAAAGTTCTGTGATGTGCGAAAAGTCAGACAATGCATGAAAAGACGTTTTTTCTTGCATGATTTCTAGTCAAAAGTCGAAATTCAAATTTCGGTGTAAAATTTATACATTACGAGTTTTCTTTCGGTCAATTTGAACGAATAACGTTCACGAGAAGAAAAAAAGATTGCACGGATTTCAACCAAATGCGATCAATTTTCGATTCGAAAATTTTGACAAACGTCGTTCCTTCACGAAAAAAGTTTGGTGATGGGCGGAAAATCAGACAATGCATGAAAAATCATTGTTTCTAGTATAAATTCAGGTCAAAAGTCGAAAATCATAATTCAATGTAAAATTTATACATCACGAGTTTCCTTCCGGTCAATTTGAACGAGAAAAGTTCACGAGAAAAAAAAATGATTGCACGAATTTCAACTAAATACGATCAATTTTCGTTTCGAAAATTTTGACAAATGTCGTTTCTTCACGCAGAAAGTTCGGTGATGGGCGCAAAGTCAGACAATGCATAAAAATTCGTTGTTTGTCGTATAATTTCAGATCAAAAGTCGAAAATCATAATTCGGTGTGAATTCATACATCACGAGTTTATTTTCGGTCGATCTAAACGAAAAACGTTCACGAGAAGAGAATATGATCGGACTGTTTTCAACCAAATACGATCATGTTTAGTTTCGAAAATTTTAAAAAACGTCGTTTCTCCACGGAAACTTTTCGGTGATGGGCGAAAACTCAGACAATTCAAGAAAAGGAGTTTTTTCTCGTGAAATTCCTAGTGAAAAGTCGGAAATCATATTTCAGTGTAAAATTTATACATCACGAGTTTCCTTTCGGTCAATTTAAACGAAAAAAGTTCACGATAAGAAAAACCGATTGCACGGATTTCAACCAAATACGATCAATTTCCGATTCGAAAATTTTGACAAACGTCGTTTCTTCACGAAAAAAGTTCGGTGATGGGCAAAAAGTCCGACAATGCATGAAAAATCATTGTTTCTCGTATAAATTCAGGTCAGAAGTCGAAAATCATTATTCAGTGTGAAATTTATACATCACGAGTTTATTTTTGGTCGATTTGAACGAAAAACGTTCACGAGAAGAAAAAATGATCGCACTGATTTCAACTAAATACGATCAATTTTCGTTTCGAAAATTTTGACAAACGTCGTTTCTTCACGAAGAAAGTTCGATGATGTGCGAAAAGTCAGAAAATGCATGAAAAGTCGTTTTTTCTTTCATGATAGTAGTAAGGCTATGCCAGTTCTAACTCAGGGATCTCGGGGGGAGCGGGGGAGCGGGGAAGGTTCTGCGGGGAAGGTTCTACGGTGTGGGGAGGGGGAAGGCCAGTTTTAACTAATGGGGGAGGGTGAGCGGTCCCTGCAAGGGATGTGTTTGATCTTATGCGACAAGTGTCCCTTTTTCTGAGAA
>JBBLXU010000671.1:0-50416 GCA_037893425.1 Campoplex nolae
TAATATTTTTCGATAAGTTGCAATCAATTCTCTCGTCACCAACGGTAAAATGTTGAAAAAAAAAATTAATTCATTTATGCAAAACACACATTACATTTAATCTCGAATAGACACGACGCGTTGAGTCTCGAGTGGGAGCATTTATTTCCTTCATGATATTGTTTTATGGTACGACCGGATTTTGCCTGAATCTAGTCAGCAATAATACAAAAAAAATTTTTTCAAATTGAAACTGGAGAAATGAAAACCCTGGAAAAAACTTTTAAAAAGTCAAAAAAGAACGCCAAGTATTAAAAAGTTGTGACCTTGTCTATAAAATTACCACTCGAAATCGTTTCGCCATTTACAAAAATAAAATGATATCATTTTCATCAAGCCAAGACCACCAAAAATGGTGTATGAAATTACAAATAGACGTGAAATGCACGCGTTGTATATCTGTACGTATCCAGAGACGCGGTAGCGGCTCGACGCCAAGTATTAAAAGAAAAAATGCCAGCGCGAGCCCTCGTTACAGTATACATTAGGGTGGTTAAAAAAAAAATCGATTTTTTATTTATTTCACGGGCACCTACAAAATATGTTAGTACATTGTAAAAAAAGATTTTTTGCAAAATTTGGCTTTTTGGCCTTTTACCTACTTTTTTCTATTTTCCGTTGAAAATTGCGACATAAAATTCTTTTATTTTACTTTCATACTTGAAAGTGTTAGTGCTTGATGGGAGTATTATTTGTTTAAAATTTGGGCACTTTAATAAAATTTTAACAGCTGCGGCCAATAATTAAAAAATATTATATTACACTGCAAGGGCAGAAAGTTGAAATTCCTGCACTGCGCGTTATGATGCCCGAGGCGAAGCCGAGGGCATTTGACGCACAGTTCAGGGCTTTCAAACGTCTGCTCGTGTGGTGTATACTATTTTTCTTGATAGCCGGTCGAAAGTACGTTTCTTCCGAAATGTGCATCTATCGATAGAAGATGTTTGAATGCCTGCCCCGACATTTGCGGCACGAGCGAAGCGAGTCCCAGCTGGTCGGGGGCAGGCATCAATACAAAAAGAAGCAAATATAATTAGAGTGAAAAAAAACAACAGTAATGAGTTCAAACTTATGCCATTTTTTTTATTTCAGGTTATAAATAACGAAACAAGTATAAATAATCGAACAATACAAAACAGCGCTAAACTGCTACAAGTCCGGTCGGTCCGGACGAATAACATACGTTTATTCTTCCAGATGAAATCAATGCGAAGACAAAAATATTGTAACTGGATTGATGGAATGAATATAGTCGCCCGGAATAATGATGCATTTTCAGGTGCATATAAAAAAGCAAATATTCATATAAATTATCAAGTATATAGCGCGGGGAATATTCATAGAAAAATCATTAACTATATAGCAGAAAATAAAAATGCGTAGAATAAATTTAACAAACGCAGTGTCACATTACGAAAGTACACACGATAAAAATTATCAGCAATATATAATCCGGACGAATAGGCTAATGTTAAATATACGGTAACCGGACGACCAGACAATGCGTTTAAAGAAACGTCATTTTCCGCAATAGTTAACAATTTCTCTATGAAAAATTCCCGCTATACTTGATAATTTATATGAATATTTGCTTTCCTATGCACTGTAACGAGATTTTTACTACTCGAGATCAACCTCGTCCCTTCCCGGCTCACCCGGCTCTGACTCCTCGTGTTCCGGCATAGTGGCGTGGGTGGGCAGGGTGCCAGGCACGAACGTGCCGCCGGTACAACCGACTTACTTTCGCCCACCCCGCCATACACGAGGCCTCCGAGAGGGGCGGGGGGGCTGGCGACCGGGGACGGTCCGACTGCTCAGCTCGAACTGAAATACTGAAGGTAGAGGGGAGGATTCTTGGTATAGTCCCGAAGTAACGTTACAAACAACAACAAAAAAATGTAGCCGAGTCGGTTCAGATCATTGAGTGTGATAACAAAAAAAACTTTTATTCAAAGACAATGTTCCTAACGGTACAGGTAGGTTACTAATAAATCGAAGGTACGCCACGAGGCCAGTGACCGAAAGTTTCATAGCCGAAAAAAAATATGATCACGATACCGGGGGTGCGCCAACAAAAGAAAAGAGACTACGACGATAGAGACGGGGCCCACATTAGGTACGAGTCGTAGGGAATAGGTAATAGCTAGCCGAAAACGCTAAAGGACGCGTCCCCCTTGAGACGAAAAAGGTAATCGTGAAAAGATTCACGAGAGGTAATAAAAAAAAAAAAAAACAATACGTAAAGGTAACCGAGGAATTAATATACACGGCGAGGTAATCACGATCGCCCAGTTAACATAAAGGTAGGGGTCGAATCACCGACGCTACGAAATTACACGGCTCACGACTACTCGTACGACCGCGCGTTCAAACACGAAGGTAACGATCGACGAGCGCCGCGGTGCCGGCCAGCATACCGTGTGGGCGCGAGAGAGACAGAGAGACAACACGGCCGCGCGGTAGTCGGCGCGTGCGAGACCTTGATCGGCACACGACACACTCGAGACGAAATATACGCGAAAAATTCGTGACACTTAATATCGCAAGGCAAAAGGAAATTAATAAAACTAAAGATTTTAGGCAGGCCAATGAGGTAGTCGATCGTCCCTTTGTCCAATCTTTTCACAATAATAAATTATCGAGAGAGAAGAAGAGGCGACCGTCGTGCCGACAGCCCTCCTCCATACTCGCTCGCACAAAACGACAGAATTAATCTCGAAATCCCCTGCATTACGTCGACAGGTAATTAGGCAGAAACAATAAAAGGAATCGGACAAAAGAACGATCGAGAAGAGAATGGTGAGGAACGAGCTTACCGAGAGAATTTTCACGTGCCCCCTCCACAAGACCGCTGACTCGACGAAACGTTCACTCTGGGCAATACTCGGACTAAGACTCATGAGGCCTTCTTCTTCTCCTTTACTGGCTATCTCCCATAATACGGAATGTGCCACTTCCACTCCATAGATAGGTTAGGATAAATTCTTTATTGGGTTGGTATGGGAGAAAATTAGGCGGGAGATTTGAAGTGAGATCAATCTCTTCTTAGCAGACTTTTTATTCAAGATGATAATAGAAATATATGGAAATTAGTCAGATTTGACTTTCCACCCCTTTCTTTTTAGATTTAAATATTGTTTCTCTTTAGTGTTACATAATTAGATATTTATTGGTTTTGATATGTTTATTATAATTATTTATTCTCTTTTTATTTTTATTTTATTTATTATTATTTATGTATTTATTTATTGTTTTGTTTTAGCTTTTGTTTTTTTTTCTCTTTTCCTTCTCCCTTTTCTTCTTCTTTCCCTTTCCTTTCCCTTATATCTTTGACAAATTTTTTATTATTAAGATGGATTTAATTTTATTAAATTTCTTTCTTTACTTACTTTAACCTCCTACTGCGCTGTCTCTCTCTCTCTCTCCCCCTCCTCTCCCCCCTCTCCCCCTCTCCCCCTCTCCCCCTCTCCCCTCTCCCCTCTCTCTCCCCCTCTCCCTCTCCTCTCCCTCTCCCCTCTCCCCTCTCCCTCTCCCTCTCCCCTCCCTCTCCTCTCCTCTCCCTCTCCCTCTCCCTCTCCCTCTCCCTCTCCCTCTCCCTCTCCCTCTCCCTCTCCTCTCTCCTCTCCCTCTCCCTCTCCCTCTCCTCTCCCTCTCCCTCTCCTCTCTCCCTCTCCCTCTCCTCTCTCCCTCTCCTCTCCCTCTCCTCTCCCTCTCCCTCTCTCTCCCTCTCCTCTCTCTCTCTCTCCCTCTCTCTCTCTCTCTCTCCCTCTCTCTCTCTCTATCTCATCTCTATCTCTATCTCTATCTCTATCTCTATCTCTATCTCTCTATCTCTATCTCTATCTCTATCTCTATCTCTATCTCTATCTCTATCTCTATCTCTATCTCTATCTCTATCTCTATCTCTATCTCTCTATCTCTCTCTATCTCTATCTCTATCTCTATCTCTATCTCTATCTCTATCTCTATCTCTATCTCTATCTCTATCTCTATCTCTATCTCTATCTCTATCTCTATCTCTATCTCTATCTCTATCTCTATCTCTATCTCTATCTCTATCTCTATCTCTATCTCTATCTCTATCTCTCATCTCTCTCTCTATCTCTATCTCTATCTCTCTATCTCTATCTCTATCTCTATCTCTATCTCTATCTCTATCTCTATCTCTATCTCTATCTCTATCTCTATCTCTATCTCTATCTCTATCTCTATCTCTATCTCTATCTCTATCTCTATCTCTATCTCTATCTCTATCTCTATCTCTATCTCTATCTCTATCTCTATCTCTATCTCTCTATCTCTATCTCTATCTCTATCTCTATCTCTATCTCTATCTCTATCTCTCTATCTCTCTCTATCTCTATCTCTATCTCTATCTCTATCTCTATCTCTATCTCTATCTCTATCTCTATCTCTATCTCTATCTCTATCTCTATCTCTATCTCTATCTCTATCTCTATCTCTATCTCTATCTCTATCTCTATCTCTATCTCTCTCTATCTCTCTCTATCTCTCTCTATCTCTCTCTATCTCTCTCTATCTCTCTCTATCTCTCTCTCTCTCTCTCTCTCATCTCTCTATCTCTCTCTCTCTCTCTCTCTCTCTCTCTCTCTCTCTCTCTCTCTCTCTCTCTCTCTCTCTCTCTCTCTCTCTCTCTCTCTCTCTCTCTCTCTCTCTCTCTCTCTCTCTCTCTCTCTCTCTCTCTCTCTCTCTCTCTCTCTCTCTCTCTCTCTCTCCCTCTCTCTCTCTCTCTCTCTCTCTCTCTCTCTCTCTCTCTCTCTCTCTCTCTCTCTCTCTCTCTCTCTCCCTCTCCCTCTCCCTCTCTCTCTCTTACACTTTTGGCAAAAGGAACTGACAATATGTAAGAATAAGCTAGCTGGTAATTTGTAGACTGCCCGAATCTGAGCTTATGACGTCTCTCAGGACTTAGAGGAGAATATTTTTGTGAATGAAAAAGTCGCAGATAGGACTAAACGAGTTAGTATTTTTTGGCAGGACGAGCTTGGTAAGATCTTCCCCTGGATTAACTTTCAGTCTCTCCTTAAAACAGGAGCCATTTTGGCTCTAGAGTGATTAAACGGGTGGCAATACCAAAATAAATAGTTGATTGTGCAGGAGTAATATCCGCACGCACAACATTCGTCTTCTATAATGCCTTTTCTAAAGAAATTGCTGGGAGGGTTATAAATATTAAATAAATGGAATTTTTTTTTTGACCTAGAAAAAAAACTTATAAAGATGTATTCAAATTTGTCATTACACACCAGAGAATCTATTTGTTGGAAGGGAATATTATTTTTATCAGAATTAATACGCCTCCACCTTGGTGGAGACCTCTATCCTTACGAAAAACGTTGTAGTTTGCAATCGAGAACGGATTATTTTGTTTTAGCCAGGTCTCTTGTAGAGAAAGAATATCGACATTTGGCAAGAAATTTTGAAGATCGTGTTGTGTCCGCGAAGACCGTCACGTAGGGACGAGTTATCAAGGACGAGTAATTTTGGGATTAAGCCCAAATTGAGTTAAACTCCAACCCAATACTTATAAAACAAGTTAACAATAAGGTTATTGAGAAAAGATTACAAAGTTGAGGTTGAATTGCCTCGAGACCAATCTTTCAGAATTTCGTCAAAGACTGTCGATTTTGGGTATTGGTCTGTCTTTTAATGTTTCGCATGATTACTCCCACTATTTGACATATTCGCCCCCGATTTATTCTTATTTCGTTATTCGAATATTTGATGGCGTGAAGCCCGTTAATTGGGGCGATTTCTTAATACTTTAAGTAGGTTTTTGGTTTGCTTGAGAATTGCGAATTCTTTATATTTCATCAGTGTATTCATTTCGTAATCGGTGCCAAATCGGGGCACAACAATCGCATAGTTTTGATAGGATGCTTCTGCAGTTCCATTGAGCTAATGTGAAAGGATTTTTTTTCGATGACATGATTATATTGTTCTAAGAAATTGCTCCCCCGTAGCAATAATACTTTCAGCGATTTCGTTAGAATCAGGAAATTTTTGAAGCATTACATTATACAGAGTTTGATTATACATTGTCATAAATCTCGAGAGTTCTACTTTGACTAATTCTTGAATATTAATAGTTTGGACATTTGAGATGGCCAGGCTTCTGTCGGACAAGGCTTCATCGGCCGCATCTTCTTCGGAGTTCTGTTGGTAGATGTTCGATTCAGGATTTTCTGACAGAGACGTCAGGGGATATGCCGAGTTGGAGATTTGAGTATTTCGAGATAAAGTTTTTTGGGGAGAATTGTGGACCAATCGGGGAGAATCCATCGATTCAACCGATTGACGCGAATTAAGGATGTCCTCTGCTATATCGTTATAATGCCATTGACTTGAAATTTTTACAGTCTCTTCATATTTATATTCTAAAGGCGCGTGCAAAATTTCAAAAAGATTAGGAGCCTCGTTTTCGAGATATTAATTATTGAAAATGACGTTATTTAACGTGCGTTCTTATGGCCGTACATAGAAAACCGGCTCTAATTGCTTTGTCAATTGCGAACCTGAAATGCCAACAGATTAAAAAAAATACACCACCTAGTCCAATCTATAAGGATTACCACCTAGTCCAATTATAAGGCGTGACACGGCAACACTGCATTGAGCCAGCAGCCTTTACTCCTACGCGCATGCGCAACAAACTGGCGCGGGATTTAAAATCAGTAAGCACAGAAAATAATAGTAATGACACAATAAATTTTCTTTTTCATTGGAAATATATATTTCTTCTATTATAGAAATCTTTGGCTGAAAAGAAGAAATAATTAGGGAGGAAATCTCAGATTATCTACGAATAATAAATAACACTGAATCAAATTTCAGTAGTTTTCTCTAAGAAATCTACAACAGCGTTTATGATAATTGACGATTTCGTAACACGAGGTTAGTAGTATTCTAACGCCATTATTTTCGTCCAAAACAAAGGCATCCACGAGGGTGTCAAAATCGATTTGAGCTAGACCCATTTTTTTTTATATCTGAAGAGATTACCCCATCAAGTGGACATAACGTCTTCATCACTCTTTGAGCTTGCTCTCGAGCTTTCTCATTGTTTACAAGTGAATCCAAACCCATTTTCTTCGATATCAGAAGGTCATCAGATATATCGTGATGCCGGAAGATCTTTTGGAGTATTTCCACGTTTCGCACGGCATCATGGGCTCCAGTGTACGGTATTTCCGCTTCGTCTGCCAGATACGCTTGATTACAGTGATTGTGACGTTGCAGCTTTTCTCGAAGAATGGGAAGCGTGTCCACAAATCCCGATATGACGTTCTTAAATGCGTCATACATATTGTTTTGACTTATAGCCAATAGTAATCGTGTACTATCGAAAGTGCCGTTGTGCGCGACCATCACGCAGGGTTTCCCAATCGCTGACAAAAACTGGAGCAACAATTTCAAAGCTGCTGTGATGGTAACTGACGGCACTCGAATTTCGTGCAAAAATAGTTCACCATCTATGTTTGTCAGTCCATTGACAGCAGACGCTCTGCTGGTGATAGGTTGGGTAGGATTTATATATTTCCCAAACGACGCATTGTTGTATCGGGCTCCGATTTGCAGGATTTCCGCCGTTCTTGCGAGACTTGAAGTTTCAATGTCATAAAACACTACGGCTTCGTCGGAAAGTTCGCGAGTTAGAGAATCAAGTGCATGTGACTCAATGAGTCCCATATTCGACTCATACGTTATTCCCTCTCTCTTTTCTTTTTTATTTCGGAGCGCTGCTCGGATTTTTTTCAAAATTTGTCTCCGACGTTTGAAACTCTGAGTTTTTATTTTCAATGCTCTGCTCGTGGCTTTTTTTTACGAGCTTTCACGAAATTCAATAAATGAGCACCTGGTAACATTTTCAGGTCTTCGGTTACGTCAGCAATATACTTTTCACCTCGATTTTTCTGCCCTACGACAGCGGCAAATCTAAAGTCAGCTGATTCGCTTTGGCTATAACATTGTGACTTTGGAGCTTTGCTAGCCGCCGCATGATTAATGCTTTCGTTTGCTTGACTTGAAAATCCGTGAGAAAATTTGTCAGCGTTGTTTGCCAATTGATCAAAAAGTTGTTGCAAACTCGTGTAAAGTGCTGAACTTTCGAAGCCTCCTGGAAGAGAAGCATGAGTATAATTTTCCGGATCACGCTGATAGCCGCACCATGCTCCACAGTGTTCGTGGTTGTTGAATGCATGGTGTGGAATTTGACGAACAGCATTAGCCATTTCGGTGCTATTTCCAATGTGCTGTGACACAGCATACCCAAAACACTTTTTGAGGTATTTTATTGCGTCTGACGTCAACTCTTTGTGACTGCTCTTTAGTTTATAGAGTGCATTGGTCACACCTTTTGACGTATGGTTTCGATCAGAAAATTTCACTACCGGATGGTCGACGCACCGTCGGATGGCAGCAATTGTCGAACTATCATCGTCACCTACGATGATTCCCACTTCTGCATTAATGTTCTTTAAAATGGTACTTTCAGTGATCATTTTTGCGGCTGCATCCGCTTCCATCGCTTTCGCGCTTCCGGAGAAGTTGAGTCGGCAATCATGGTCAGATTGAGGATGCCCATTGTCGCATAGCCTACATTTTCGATTTCGCGTGGCATATTCGATAATTTTTGAGCTTTATGTGCCGATGAACAAGCCATAGCCGCCGAGGCTGTCATAATTTCGTCCACTTCCTCGTGTACTCCATCCCATATCATACGATATCATTAGTCGCACCAAAGTATCGAAATTGTCTTCGATTCGAAGAGTTGTTGTATCTGCTTGATCTGGTAAAAGAAATCCTGTTCGCAGATTTTCTGGTCTGCAATACATAATTAAAAGTGCATGCTTATATAACCCACACGCCGGTATGAAATAAAAACCAAAACCAAAGCAAAATGATTGAAAAAAAGGAACGGAAATACGGAACTAGCCGAGTGGAATTAAGAAGGGAAAAACTCTATGAAAATGTATTTTAATTATTTATTAATCCATTATTCATCATGTTTACAATCATAGGTCACATGGTTTATGTACAATTTTTGACGATGGCGACTTCCGGTGCTCTTTAGAAATTACTATCACAAAACGACTTTCTTTAGGGTTCTTTCAAAGTTTTGTATATACATTCTTGACATCAAAACTAACAGTTTTCTTCTATAAAGGAACATTTTCTGACGTTGAGAATTTGAGATATTTAAGAAAAAGTTAAAAATTGGAAATTAAATATCTCAAATTCTTAACGCCAGAAAATTTTCCTTCATGGAAGAAAATTCTTAGTTTTGGTGTCAAGAACGTTCATCCAACATGATTATAGAATCCCAAATTAAGTAATTTTGTAATAGTAATTCGTTAAGAGCAATATACGCTCAAGCAAACGCATTCGCTTGAGCATACGTTGCTCATTTGAATTTTGAGAATAAACAATCTATCCTGAAATAAATAATAAATCATAAATTTGAATAATTAAGGGGACCGTATGGTCTAGAGCACGAAAATTTCACCTATTTTCACGATTTTTTTTTTGCCATAAAAAATTTAAAAATCGATGTTTTAACTTTTCGGGTTTATTACTACCTTTATTAAGTATACAAAAAAATTTTTTTTTAATTTTAAAAACAGTGTTTATTATCATATAATTGGCATTGAAGACGACCCTCTCGAAAAATCCGACCCGGACGGTGAAGATCGATCCGAGACTTCTACTCATCTGAAACACAAAATTCAAGAAGATTCTTAATCAGAAAGAGTGCAGTTATGGTCGGGACTAGAACAAATCGAAAAAATTAAAAATTGACAAAATGGCGCGCTTTTGAAAAAAAATTCGTAAAATCGGGTTTTTTTTTCACTAGTTTTTTAGTATAAACAATAAGAAATTATTTAAATAAAATTATGATTGTAGTTCCGACGATAGCCATACATGTTGTGAACAACATATCCAAATTTCAAGTGATTCGGTTGAATAGTTTTTTTGTTTTCACCTGCGCAGTGCCGAAAAAAGTCGTTTCGAGATAAATGAGTTTAAAGTTTGAGGTACAGATATTTTCAAAAATTGAGCAAATTTTGAATACTTACAGTTAATCCGCGATTCCGGCACCATATAGGATTCCTTGGAACGTTCATAATTCAAGATTTCCTCACTCCTTTCATTTCTTCGAGCTGTCCGAGCCTCTTTGGAGTTGTCCGTGCTCCTACGGTTGGCGCTCGATACTCGCAGCTCGTCTCGGTTTTGCGCTAGTTGCTCCGCTTGTGGCCCGATTGTTATGCCCATGGTCTCCATTATTTTCAATAGGGATGCAAATCCTTCGTTGAATATGCAAGCGGAAATGTGAGTGGCAATATCAATGATTTTTTTCCGGCAAACAGATGTTTCGGCGCAAGGTGCCACACGCAAGCATTGAAACTTTCGTTATTGTTCTGCGTATTACTGCCAATACACCTTTCCAATAAAGTCTCTGCTGTCAATTCTTCATAAATTGGTTTTAATATCTCTTGTGCTTCATCGCACAGAGCAGGTGGGTGCTCGTAGGTGTCTAAAGTACCTGCAGCCTCACTTTGACGCCACTTGCACCACGATTCGGAACCTGGAGGACAGTACGAGTGTTGCGGATTTTCATCTGTTGAAATTTTGTGATAATATGCTGCCCATATTTCACTTCTCATCCCTTCAGTCGAATCTGAATTACGTCTAATTGCCAGACCGTAATAAGTTGACAGCTCTTGCAATAATTTATTCGTCAATTGTTGACGCTTCGGTGTTTTATTTATCGATTTCCGCTGTGTCTTTTTTCCCTCTTCTTTTTCTGTCAATTTCTTTGTTGCTTTCTTTATTTGTGCATGTTTTTTTCGCATCAACAGCACGTTTGTACAAACGTTTTTCAACATGCAAAACACATTCTTTTTTGCAAACTAAAAAATCATCCCCGTAAGGCTTTGTGTCCAATAAGGCTTTGAACGTTTTCGTGTCGCCGTCTCCGATATAGTTCGCGTATTTTACGTTGTACAACTCTTCCGATCTCTTGAACATTTCCACGATGCCGTCTACCTCCATTTTGCCAGCCTCCATGATTTGCACAGCACTTACCACGGTCAATGATTTGCTTTCCACAGTGATCTGCATTTGCTAAAATTTATTCTGTATTTCCCTATTAACGAGGCAATGCCGAGAAGCGATGAGAATCCACGTTTCGCCCACGATCCATCACCAGACACAGAAAGTTCATCCGCGGGACGCCCAGCTTTTACATTCAACTCGACTTCTTCTTTCAATGCTCTTTGGAAAACGATTTTCGCGACGGCTTCAGCTGCAATTTTTATATTGTCCACGATGCCGTAATATGTACTCTTACAAATTCCTTGTCCAAGATCCATGAGACCGCAGAAATTTTTCAAGCCTTCAAATCCTACTCCAAGCATTCTCAGGGCGAGAACAAGTCGACGGTTGATTTCAAATGCCTTATCAATTAACGGCGAAGACAAAATAAAAGTTTCTTTACACTCACACTTCACAGAGAGTTTGAATCCTAGACCACGTTGTCCGTTTTTGCTAAAAGTGACCGCACCGTTACAATCTTTACACTTCAACAACTGTTGCAACGTTAAAAATATCATGCTGAATTCGATGATGCAATAATTGAAAGTAGGATTAACGTTTACTTCCAATTCCTCATTGCCTTTTAATTTTTTCGCAGACGTGCTCGTAAAATCAGTAGTATTTTCGATAGTGAATCGATTGCCCTTGAAATATCTTTTGCGACCTACAGAAGATGGTCGTCTAGAAGAGTCACGGCCTTGCTTTCTATCCATATTTTCTGATATTTTATTTCAAAATTTTCGATGTTGGTTCGTCAAAACGTAACGTTGTACTGATCAAGTCAGGGAAAGCGAAATGACCGTTTCCCTCACAAATGTTCGACAATAGGTATATTTCGGGGAAGGGAAAAGTATATATAGGTATATAGTATGTACTATATACAGGTATATATTTTCGGAGAAGGATTGGGACAGCTGCTGCGCTCCGATTAGGTTACCGGTTAGCGCTAGACCCGTTAGGAGCGCGCGGACCGCTCTCTACCTGCGTTATGGGCTGTAGAAGCTGTAATATTGAGAATTTCCGCATGAAAATTTCACAGTATATTCTTGAGATACTATACTTTCGACATATCGAAAAAAAAAAAATCGATTTTTTCAAATTTCTAGACCATACGGTCCCCTTAAATTTAAAAAAATTATTCAAAAACTGAAATAAATAAATTTATTTCAGGATATTTTGGTTATTCTTTTTGTTTGCAACAGACGATCTCTTACAACAACTTCTCAATGGAATCTGCATTCTCTATGGTTAGAGTCCTTTCCATCGTGGCGGCTTCGGCACAGCTTTTTTTTGCAATGTTCTCGATTGCTGGGCCTACGATTCGCTCATATCGTTTAAAAAGATTCGAATGAATCGGTGGAACGTTGAGACACTCCATCAATTTGTTGAGATGAGTTACGCCCATACCAGCATGAATCGAGCCTGCAAAAGAATTTCAAATTTCGATACACATGTGACCATTTCAAAAAATCAATCGTTTTTGAATAAAAATATATTTGCTTTATAATATTGCATTAAATATGAACGATCCACAATCAAGAGAAAATCAATAACGAGCATTCAATAATCATTTATTGGAAAATAAGTAAAATTACGAGTCACATTCAAATAATAATACAGCAAACATCGATTTCGAAACATAACAAAAACCGACTTACCCATTACAGCATTACAGTTCACTGTGTATATTCTAGTTCTCCCATCCTGTGTAACGAGAGATTCACTGGTTGGTACAGGGTTTATCAATAAACAGTGGTGACAGCGGATGTACAGCGTGGACGCGAGGCCTTGTCGTATTTCACTCTCAATCTTTTCTAATGAGAGAACTTCTTTGCACATGGTACATTTCAAAAATCGTGCGAGCAGTTGTAAATCGACAATACGTCGTCCCTCGATACAGTACGATTTATTGACAGTTGTTTCCTCTTGATTGACTTGACGTGAATCCTGAGAGTTTTCGTACGGTTGCAAAGTGTCATTTTCCGTTCTCGGATCATTGTCGTTATCACACTGGACAACTACAGGGTTTTTTTTCGATTGTGCTAATCGCTGGAAGTAAACTCGTTCCGTTACGAGTTTACGCTTCCATCGATATTGTTTTTTCATCACTGGATAAAAAGATAAACACTCAATGCCCACGGACGTTCGTTTTTAGGTTAGAGTGTTCCAAGATCACGGAGCTCACGGAGCACAGCACACAACCTCAAGTACCACATGGCGCATGCGCGTCAGGAATACAAACTTTGAAAAAAAAACGACGATGCCAAATTTCTCCGTTTCAAATCAACGATTAATAATATGAATATTAATGTTTATAACCAATACAATAATTTTAGACATACTTTATTAAACTATATTCACTATGTGGGACCATTTTAATTTCATAGTTTAAGAGAAAAGCTAATTTCTTAATCGATGATAAGCAAGATTTTAAAGTTGGTTATGCTAAGCCTGGCCTGTGTATAAGCATGAGGACCCCCCGCGGACGACTCGTCCCGCAAACAACCAAGGGAGCATCCTTAACGCATTCAGAGCGAAGGATACCGGGTCTGTTTTTCTTAGAAGTTTTTGGTGAGAGATATGGTCGATTAGGCGTCTCTGAGATTAAATTATTCTGGACCAGAGACCTAGGCCTGCGATGAATCTCCAGGTTTGGCGTGAGGGTGAGATTGTTTTGAGTCAAGGGAGGAAAATCTTTAGAGTAATCGAGTGTTTGATATCTTTCATTTTCTACTTCGTGGGCTTGGATTAGTCGTTTGGCTTCCTTGAATGAAACTTTGTTTGTGAATCTATAATCGTTGATTTTTTTGTAGGTAAGAAAGGCGGGACACTGTTTGAATAGAGGAGGGTGATCCCGGCGACAGTTACGGCAAAAGAAGTTGTCTGCCTTGCAATCGGATAGGCTGTGAGAGCCTGAGCACTTAGTGCATCTCTCTCCTTTGGACCTATATTGTTCCTTAGTATGACCAAAGATAAAGCAATTATAACATATTTTTGGGCTCGGAATAAATGGAATCACTTTTCGTTTAACATACCAGATTGAGACCCATCTAGGCAGAATAGGCCCTTCGAAAGAAATTTTTATGGCATTGGTAGGGATTCGAGTTGGGTTCTCTTTTGGAGAGGACTGGGAGTCAGCCAGATCAGCGTTTTTGCTTAATCGCTCTAAATGAGCAATTTTAATTTCAGGGGGGAAAACCTTCAGGCCTTCTAGAATATCTTCCGATGACAGTTCTGGGTCAACACCTATGATTATTCCGGGGGACGAAACCCGGTGATCTGGTATAAACGCAACCCATTTAGGATTAATGTTAAAAATTTCAGAACCAACTAAGTTATTTGCCGCCTCAGCATTACTGAATATTAAATTAATACGATCATTGCCGGATGGCTTTATTTCCATTAAATCATTGTTGAATTTGGCAAAAGCTTTACCGATACACATTGGATGAAGATTTCTTAAGTGGTTGTCCACTTCACTGTCCATTCCTTGAACCAGGAAGGGTTCCGAAGAACTAGGAGAATCCCTATTTCTGGTCTGCCTACGTATTAGGTCGGAGATCAAATTCGCGCTGGTCGCGGGTCTTTTAGCGGATGTTGCAGAATATACAAAGACATCAATATCCCCCGAGGGAGAAAGCTCCGGAGAGGAAGAGGAGCGATCTCTCTTATTGCCAGCTGGGGGGGTTACCATAATGAAAGGGATTCCTTCCAATTCCTCTTAGATAATTCCTTTAGTCTCAAACTAATGATTTGATAATTTTTTATTTAATTTTTTTATCCTTTATTAATTTAATTTTTGTATTTTATTACTAATTATTTTTATTAAATACGGCCTAAATAAGGTATTGCGGTTTGATGTGTCAACTTTGGAAATGGTCAATATAAGCTTATAACATAAGTTCTATTAAAATTAGAGTATCAAATAAGACATTAAATTGTAAATATTATTGTAATTGGGAATTCACACTCAGATTGTGAGCAGAATAAATCCAACATTGGAATGTAGGGACTATGTTGATTATATAGCAGGGGAAGGGGAAACGAAATTCTTAGAACAAGTGAAAAATACTGTCCGAGATGGAAGGCACATATAAAAACCTTGTTTACCTTAATAATGGTATCGCGATGGTTGGAATTAGGATTTATTAGGGCAACAATAACTACGATCTAGTTCAAGATGCTCAATTATTAAATTATTATGACTATGTTTGTAATACCTAAAATTACCCTGATGTTTATCAGGGATTGGTTATAGATACAAGTAATCTGATATTGATGTCTTTGTATATAAGATTTTATGAGAAAAAAAAAGTAATCAGAGAGAGCAGGACAGAGCCCACTAGAAAGTAAATAAGCGGTATTAGAAGAAGGGAAGAGAAACTGAGTCAATAAATACACAAATACGACATTAGATGTTATTAGGAATCAAGCTAACACTACATACCTAGAGATGAAAAGAGAAAAAATATATTTTTTTTCCCTTTTCCTTCCTTTTCCTCTTCTTTCCTTGTTTTTATTAAGAGCCTTGAGGGCCGCTAGTTCAAGTTATTATTAAAAAAAAAAAAAGAGAGAAAAAAGAAAAAGGGGATAGAAGTCGGTTTGAACTGAGAAAAAGGTGAAATTGATTGGATTATATTTCTTTACAGAAGCGTTTAAATAGGTAGAATTATGTGAAGATTAATAATAAGATAGATCTCACCAAAATTGTAGGAGGAGACAGTAGGGTGATTTGCGGGTAAGGATCGGCGGCCCTGCAGAAGCTGGCACGTTGAACGCGAACAATCACTTGATTTTTTATTTTAATTTAGTTTAATTTTCGTTTTATTTTTTATTTTATTCAATTATTTTTATATTTATTGTTTTATTTTTATATATTAATATATTTTTTTTATTTGATTTGATTTTATTTTATTTTATTTTTATTTTTTTATTATTTATTATAAATTAATTAAACGTAATATGATAGTTTATTTAGATTGATTATTGATGGGCTGTTTTATATTGATAAATGGATCGACTGGGAGTCAGTTTGGACAGACCACTTGTTAATAAAATTTGCGATACTACTCGAATGGAACCTCAGTAATTATGGAAGGCGGTTTGAATTGAGAGGGAAATTCCGTAACGTCCGCGCGGCAGCAGTGTATGCTTTCGAATCGTCACTCATGAGGCCTCGCTCTCGGCGGGCGAGTCCGATTTTCGGCGCTCTCTCCACCACTTCCGACCCCCCGCAAGGTTGCGCTCTCACGCCCTGAGCGCGAACTACTGAAGTCGCTCGCTACGCCGCGCTTCCCACGGGATTTACGAAAATATTTCACGCTCGAGAATAATTACCCTCTCGCGTGACATGAAGATCGGCTCTTGCCGTTGGTACTGGCGATTCCACCGACCAAGCCTCCTCCCCGCATACGGTTGATGGTCGCCACTCGGATGCTTTTCCTCTTGGGGACTCAGCCGACGTCTCCATAGAGCAAAAGGGAGGCCTCCCTCATGATTCGAGGCGTCCCTTAAAACACGGTGGGCCCACAGATAAACGCCAGGCAAATTTCAGCACCCTGGCTCTCGGAAAATATTCCGAGCCCCGCTGGACGAGGCGCCGTAGCGAACGGACTGTAGCACCCGAGTGGACGACGGTGTACGGGCAGCTCTCGGCTATAGCGGTGAGAAGGTCACGGGTGGCGTTCAATTAGGCCCTTTTCCGACCTGAACCTTCGTTCGTCCACCGGATTGAGCTCGGTTGTTCGGAGCCCAATCCCCGTAATGCGAGCCAAAACTCCATCGATAGAATCGCCTATTGTAGGTAGGGCGTGCGAACGTCTCCCTACGAGAGAGGCGGAAAGGTACTTGTTCGATCTCTACGATAAATTGACTACGATAATATCGGCAAATGGTCCCATTATTCAAGAATATTCGTCTCGAGTCTGATCGGTGAAGGTAAGGCACTGCTAAGGTATTTCGTAGGTAGGTCTCTCGACTTATAGGTAATATTAGGTAGCTGGCCGGGACAGAAAAACGCCATGAGGTAAATAAAATAACTTAATCCTAATCAATAAACGGTACGGCGGTATTTGCGTCTTCCTCCGAGTAAGCCAGACGAAACGATGAGCGGCGTCAAATGGGCCGTATATCGGGCCACTGGTCGACACATATTCGTGCCGGTGGCGGGGCGAAAAGTCACGTCACAGCACCTGAAAATAGATCATTTTTCCGGACGACTATATTTATTTCATCAATCCAGTTACATTATTTTTCGCCGTCGCATTGATTTCATCTGGAAGAATAAACGCATGTTATTCGTCCGGACTTGTAGCAGTTTAGCGCTGTTTTGATAACATAACCTTATTCCCGTTGTAACAAATGACGCGCGTGCAGTTTTGACAGTGCACAAAAGCTAGACTTTCGACCGAGGCGTAAAGAAAAATGTTTTTCTCAATTTTTGGCTAAATATCACGAAAAAAATCGAATCGAATCTTTCACTACATAAGTTTATTTTTTATTTTCTCTGATAATATGATGTATCGACATTTACTGACAACATAATTTTCATTAACCATCAACGCTCCAAAAAGTTTTTCCCGTTAGCTTAAGCTGCTTTTTATTTTCGTCTATATTCAACTAAACGAATTAGAAACTCAGTACATTTGAAGAATAAAAAAGTTGAAAAACTAAGTTCAGCATTCTACTAAATGCTTGCATTCGAAGTGTTGTCAAAAAACTTTTAGTTCAACGATTGAGTTTCGATTTGTCACTCAGTATTTACATTCTTGACCGCCTAACAAGTGTGGAAAATGTCCGTGGATTTTTTGTATTACATAAGGTCACACGACGCGCGCGACACAAGTCCTCGATACAGGTCCTCGTATGGAACGAATATCAGTTGAAGGAAATCTCGAAGCGTTTTGTTCCAAGGACTTGAGTGATTTTATCACTTTAAGATCTGTAAGTTTATTCAAACGATTCGATCTCCTGTGCAGCTTTTTGGACTTGCATCCCTCAATATGGGAAAGTGATGAGGACCATATAGTAGCTGCTTGGTCATGCACATTTAAGAATATGCAGGCTGTAAACGACACTGCTGAACACGCCGTCTCGTTGATGAAAGATTTTAACTGACTTATTACGAGAAATGAAGAGCATAAACAATATCTCTTGCAAGTTGTGAGCGAGCACAGGAGAAAACATCCTTCTTGCGAGAAGAGGCGTTACTTTTCAACTGCATCTTCGAAGTAACCACCGAAGTCTAACAATACTCGTGTTTTGTTATCTGGATTACATCTTTTGAAGTTATTCTATTTATTTTCTTTTCGACATGCTTTTTAGCTGGAAGTACAAGAAAATAAAAACCATCCGCACAAGTTAGCTTGAAAATTTTTTTGGCGTAACAAAGTCTAAATAAATACACTACCGTCGGAAAGTTTCCGGACAAAAGTCGGAAAAAGTTGTCACACTCTTTTCCATGTTATTCCGTCGATAACGTAGATAAATTAATTTAATAAATGGCATTTTAAAGGGGAGAAATCCTATTTAATTTTGCTTTTTTTGAAAAAATTTTGCGATTTTTTTTACGACTAGGACGTCATTTTGAAAACGACCATTTTTCGTCTTTTTTTTTCCTTTTTACAGAGCGACCGCGTTTTCAGTAGAAATTTTTTTTTGTATTTCTTTGACCGGATCTCGAAAAGGCAAAACTGAAGCTCTAATTTCGTTTTTTATAAAATCCGTTACGATTTTTTTTGAAAAAGTTCCGAAACGTTTAAAATGAAGAAATAAAACTTTTTTGTCCTTGGACTTTTGGTGAAAAAACCCATAGTTTTTAAATTACGTAAATTGATAGACCTGGAGTTCGACTAAAATCAATGAAAAAAAAAAATTTCGGAAAAAAAATCTGGAAAAAATCGAGTGATTAGAACAATCTCAGAGGCAACTTTTCACTCCTCTAAGATTTTTTTCTAAATGTGATAGTTTTCGTGTTACGCAGGAATTTCTGAATTCCGTCTTTTTTTCGCCAAAAACATGATAACTTTTTCAAAAAAAATCGATGGAAAAAATTACAGATCTATGACAACAGTTGTATGACATACTTATTGTATTTTCGGTTCCATGAAGTTTTTGAAAATTATGTCAACTACTTTTGGTGGATTGTATACAATATAAATAATTAAAATAGACGTCAAAAGGAGAATAAAACATAAAATCAATATACCAAGTCAATTTCCATTGTAATGGGAAACGGTATTTTTTACCATATTAAAAATGATCATTTCCTAGAAGTGGATTCTGGTTAAAATTGGTATGTCATGAATGAACTTCCCAATCAAGAGATTTTTTGAATGATTTATTATGTTTACAGTGACCGAGAGCCGAGGTTTTGGGAGATTCTTGGAGATTCTCGGTGAGCGAATACAACTCAAGGGCTGGGACAAATATAGAGGTGGCTTAGACGTCAAAGGTAGAGACGAATGGTGAAATTGAAGAGCACCGACAATTATTCTTACCATATCATTTGTTTTTCAAGTTTTTGAGTGAAGAAAATGTCCATAGACAAAATTTGGACATACATCAAACTATCACTTTGGTAGACATCGAATGTGTGATGTATTATCATTATTATATCGGGCGCAGTAGTTTTTATTTTATTTACTTAGCTACCTCAGTCAAATTTTTTATACGCAGGTGATATGACTGGCAAAGAGAGTGTTTACACAGTATACGCGGGTCACGAAGTCATGTATCACGTGAGTACGATGCTTCCTTATTCGAAGGATAATCCCCAGCAACTGGAACGGAAGCGGCATATCGGGAACGACATTGTCAACATCATTTATACAGATGATCCCACCGTTTTCGAAACCTTCAATCCGAATTGCATCAAAAGCCAGTTTACACGTAAGAATGAGAACGAAAATTCATAAAGAGACTTTTTAAATTTTTTACCGTAGACTCTTTTTTTCTCATTATATTTACAATATTTGGTCAGAACCGTTGTAACTAATTAAATTTTCTTACTTTGCAAATTATCTACTCACATACGACATACCGTACAATAATATCAATACAAGAGTCTCAAACTATGACGACAAGAGATTGAATTTTATATTCAAGAAAAAATTGATTTTTTTTGAATATAGCTGATTTCAATGCTACAAAAATGAATATATTAATGTTTTGAAAAGTAATCAGTCGATAATTGACAATCCCCATTTTGAAATTGGGAAATTACGTTTATCCTCGCATACGTTAAAGTTTTTATCTTTTATCAATAGCTTCGATTAATTGAAAATAAAAAAAGTAGTTGCCATTTTCTCCAAAATGTCTTCGATCTCATCGTATTTTCCGGTTACATAACGTTTCACCCAAAGACAAGATAGCCAGGACCAAGTATCTGAAAGACAAAAGTCCTAAACCTCGTGTGACACGCATTTTTATATACTTCTATTGAAATACAAATAATTATGGAAGTTTCTAAATGGATACCTATCATTATATATTAATGCATAAATTTTGTTTTTCTGGTTGTCAGGTGGCATTATGCTGAAATAACAAAGTTTTGCCTCTAATGTGACTTGACAGGTAGTCCCCGATTGTACTCACCAATAGTCCGCCTGATTCTTATATGCTCGCATATCCATTCCGACTCAACATCATGAAATCATAAGCCATGGTTTGGTTTTGAAGTCCAAAGACATTGATACCAATGCATTTTGACTCGCTCAGGTGTCGAAGAATTTAGAATTTGAAGAATCGAAGAATTTAGAATTTGGAAAAATTATGTCAGACATTTTTCAGACAGTGTCATGTTACTTGATTATGATTTAAGTCTACATTTACGAAATAATATAATCAAGCTGAAATCTTTAGTACATAATCAATTATCATATCCGAGGTACGAAAATTTATTTCGATATGCCTGGTCAATAAGCTGCATTCTGTAAAAAAATATTGAAATCGGAAGGGGACAGTGCTCAAAATAAAATTTGACATTTTAAGGGTGTTTTACCCCCTTCATTTTTTTGATCTGAGGAAAATCAAAAAACACGTCAATTTTTTTTTGTTCTGCAAAATGGCGTTTGTTTTATTGAAATTGGATCGTAAGTTTTTTTTATACAAAAAAATTCTGAATATTCGGGGGTGAATCATCCCTATGTAATAGGGGTGCATAAGAAGCTGGACATGTCAGATAGGTTATTTGACATGCAGAACATTTTACAATTGGTTTTGTTCCGATCGGTTGAGTGCTTCTATATGAAATACTCTACCAGATGCAAAACATGCCCAACTTCGGGGGTCGATTTCACCCCTTAAAAATAACTTTAAGCCGATAAAAAAAAAATACGTGTCTCTTATTTTTCTATGGACTATAACATATTAAAAAAATATCAAAATCGGAGGGGAACACTAAAGTACCTTTTCTTGTCAGTGATAAGGGAGGATGGGGGAAGGAGAGAAGGGTTTGTCGCGGGGGGTCTTTCGATTGGCGATCTTTGGCCACGACAAGGTGCTGGCATCGGCGACAGGATCCTGATCGACGATCGAAGTCCTTTAAAGAATTCATAGATAAATAGCCAAACTATTATTTATTAAATGAAAGAATATAATGAATATAGAGCTTACAAGATATTGGACGAAAATATAGATGTTTACGTTGCCAGAGTTATGGCTCGAACCAACGACACACAATACACTAGAACCTCTATTTCCGTAACAACGACGGGACCGGCTTCGCGTGTCACTTAGAAATATAGCACACTGCGCACATTGTACTAAAGCGGATACTGCGCAGGGGGCATAGCTAGTAACAGTGCCGTATTGGGTTTGCGCTTCTCCCACTACGAGCAACACCGATCGATATTCAGCCCATAGTGGGGGAAATCACGTTTATGGAGGTTCCGAAAATAGAGGTTCTAGTGTACTCCCTTCCGAGTAACGGAGTGGTAAGAAGTAATATAAATGGCTTAAGGCTTAATATCACGCGTGTTTAAACGACGATTTTCACCGTTTTCCGAGGGTCTGTTCACTATTGAGCGAGGTGCGCAGGAGATTTCCGTGTGAAGTCGATTTCATATGATTTTTGTAATTTCATAAATGATTCAAGCTATTCTGAATGTTATGTGAATTCACGTAATTTCAGTTGATTTCAACTGATTTCATTCGAATTCATTAACTCCGTTTCAAATGTTTGCTGAAATAACTGGAATGAGGAAAAATCCCTAAAATGGCCAATTTTTTTTATTGACTAATAAACTTAAGATAATAGGAACGGGATAAAAAAAATACACTGATATTGATACTAAAAAAAATGTTCGACTTTTTTATATACAGTCATGTCAATATGGAGACCCTTTTCGGACATATTAGGCGACGAAATAGTTAAACAATATTGCTTAATAATAATAAATCCATGTACATCCATTGGTACAGGTACTAAATCTGGTGACTTCGGTACGATCTCGTACCAATTACAAAGGACACCAATTTCTTCAATATTTTCTTTCACGCGCGCGTAATGACTTGAATACTCTTGACTCTTTTTCGTCTTACCATCTGTGTACGCAAAATTAAGAACTAACCCGATAAAAGATTTTGGTGAACCTTTTCCAGTCTTTTTTTTCTTAAATAAGCATCATTCACCATCTAGAGTCGCGGTAGCGACTCAAGACAAGTACATTTACGTTATATATATGTCGAAGAAAAGAGTTCGCTACTAGAGTCTTTACAGCAAGCAGAGCAGGTCGAACGTTATTTTTAAATTCCTGAAAATTGTTTTGACGATATTTAATTAATTACAGTGTTTTGAAAGATGTTGCGGGTTCCCGTATTTTTATTTTTTTTTTCTTTCGATTGTGACTATTTAAAGTTCTGTAGTCTAACGCATTCTCTAGATATCAACCCTAGCGGATTTCGTGACCAGTTTTTTGTGGTCGGAATTGGAGCTGGTCGTTTTGTATAAAAGTTGACCAGTTTTTCGTGGTCAGCAGTACTTTTTTTGTACCGGATGTGACGTGTAATCCTGGTCGGTTCGACTAGCATGTTCCAGTCGTCTTGACTATAGTGGAGCCTGATTTCAGGACCGTAAGCTGGTCGTTCCGACCAGAGGCATGTGGTCAAAATGACCACCGGGTCCAGCGTCCGAAAAGGCATTCCACCGGAGTATACTGGTCGGAACGACCAGCTTGTAACCCAGCTAGCGAGTCGTTCTGACCACGGACTGCTGTATTGTCAACAATAGGACAACAAAAAAAATTTAAACAAATCGAAGAAAACCGATTGATCTGAGTGAGGTTCGATCCCGGGACTCTCGGAGTTCGAGCCTGGAGTGCTATCCATTGCACTACCAGACATTTTATAACTGATGTATAACGAAACTTATATATAACTCGTGAATCATGATTTATATGTGAGTTTCGTTGTTCCTCAGTTATAAAATGGCTGGTAGTGCAGTGGGTAGCACTCCAGGCTCGAACTCCGAGGGTCCTGGGATCGAGCCTCGCTCAGATAGACTGGTTTGTTTTTCAATTTATTTAAATTCATTTTGCTGTTCTGTTCTATCGAGAACCCTGGTCAAAACGACCAGTTCGTCACTTAATTAACCAGCGAGTCGTTCCGACCCGGGAACCCTGGTCGAAACGACCAGTTCGTCACTAACCAGCGAGTCGTTCCAACCCGGGTACTCTGGTCGAAATGACCAGTTTGTCACCTAACCAACGAGTCGTTCCGACCACGTTGATGTGGTTGGAACGACTCTCTGGCAGGACCTCGACCGGGCCCCACAGTCAGTCGGAATTTGCGAGTTCCCACTACGATTTTTTGGTCAGAACGACCGACATGAATACGTCACATCCGGTTTAGTCCGACCACGAATAACTGGTCAAATTTTGTACAAAAACGACTAGGAAAGCTGGTCAAGAAATCCGCTAGAAATTTCTCATTTTTCCGAGGCACTAAAAATGGGTGGCGTTTTTCGCACACTTTTTAACGTCTCGCGATTCCTGTCTAGTGACACTAGTTATAACTAGAAACATCTGCTGATATGTGATGAAACTGTTCAATTGATTGATGTGACAAACGACTTTTTACATTAGAGTGACAGATGTGTTGGAAAAGGTTATAAAGATCGCGGTCACGAATTTGGTGGTAGTCGTGAGATTGAAAAGTGAGGTTGTAAAGATTGCGGCTGTGAAATTTGACAGATATTTTTTAAATTTGAATTCTGTTAAGTCATCAGGGTTAGGGTTATGACGGTTATGAGGTTGAAAAAAAATTATAGTGTTGGTTACGAGGTTCAAAAAATGTTTGTATTTTAAAAAATGACTTGTGTAGCGTTTTAAGCGCCGGAAGCGTTGTCAGCGCCTCTTATCCTAAACTAAGCGTCAGTTAGGTGAGTGGATAGAACCGAGCAATGGGAGCAGATTCATTCGTGTCCCGACTATGGAGTAATAAGCACACCTCCGTAAAGTATCCAATGTATATAATAAACAATATCGAAGTACGATTTCCCCGTATCACACGAGTTAATATTTAATTTCCCCTCTCAAATATATCACAACTTGTTTCTGTTAGAGATTTGGGTATCGTTTGAAATCGAAGAAACTTTTAAAACCTCGACAAAAGCCAAGTATTCAGTTGTGAGTGACGAAAATCGAGCAGAAAACTAATAAATTGATAAAAACATGGATGTTTACAGTGTTTATTTTTGGAGCATACATCGTTTATGAATACATGACGAAAATGAAAAGAATTTTCCTCAATTGTTCATCGGCCAATGGATATTTCTTTTTTTTTATCGACAACTTTTTTTATGCAAGCCCCTGGGCTCTTTTCTTGCAGTTCTTCAAAGGTGATGACGGTTATGTCCCAAAGCTCATGTACATGTTAAAAGGATGGAAAATAATTGGCGATGGTACCAATGGTGTAAGATTTTCCAGTGCCGGTGTTTTCGCAACTCACCGGTGTTTCACAAAAATTTTTTTATGCCACCATCTGAGATCCTTCCGGAGCCAATAAAAAGTCATTTTTCTTTCATCAACAACTTGTTTGATGCCAGCCTCTGGACTCTTTTCTTGAAGTTCTTCACAGGTGAAGGCAATTGTGTCCCAAAGCTCATGGGGATGTCGAAAAGATGAAATTGATGAAAAATATTTGGCGATGGTACCAACGGTGTAAGATTTTCCAGTGCCGGTGTTTTCACAACTCACCAGTGTTTCACAAAAAAATTTTTATGCCACCATCTGAGATCCTTCCGGAGCCAATGAAAAGTCATTTTTCTTTCATCAACAACTTGTTTGATGCTAGCCTCTGGACTCTTTTCTTGAATTTCTTCAGAGTTGAAGGCAATTGTGTCCCAAAGCTCATGGGGATGTCGAAAAGATAAAATTGATGAAAAATATTTGGCGATGGTACCAACGGTGTAAGATTTTCCCGTACCAGTGTTTTCGCAACTCACCTGTGTTTCACAAAAATTTTTTGATGCCACCATCTGAAAACCTTGCGGACTCGATGCTTAAATCAACGATCTTGCATTCTTTATCGCTGAAAATCTCATTCTCTTCAACTCCAACTTTTTCGCAGCGGTTCAGCTTTTTCGATTTCTTCAGTGTTCTCTTTTTAGACTTTTCTCATTGATAAATGATAGACGATTTAGATGTTTCTCGTTTTTTCTTCGTTGTCCATGATTTTGATAAACATCTTTCGCTTCCGGTTCTCACTATCAGAAACTTTCATCTTTCTCGGAAAAAATTCATATTGATACTGTGACGTGACATTTTGCCCCGCCACCCGCACGAATCCGTGTCGACCAGTGGCCCGGTATACGGCCCATTTGACGCCGCCGTTCGTCTCGCCTGGCGTACTCGAATGAAGGCTCAACTATCGCCGTATCGTATATTACGTGTTATTAAGTTTAAGTTTGGATATTGAATGCGTTTTTCGGCCTGTTCAACCGCCGTACCTTACCTTTAAGTCGAGAGAGAATTACCTACCGACTACCTACGTCTAAGGACCTCGAGACGAATCCTTTCGATTCATTCTGTTTTAGTTCGTAATTAATATATGAAGTACCTTGAATTTATCTTGTAATTTAGCTCTTCGGTCTCTCAAGCGAGGAAAGCACTTTCACGTCCTACCTTTTACCTGGTGATTACCTCGGGAGGGATTTTGCCTGCATTTCGGAGATTGAGAGTCGAAATCAATCGAGTGGACGAATAAAGATACACGTTGGAATAGGGCCAATTAGAACGCCACCCGTGGTCTTTTCGCCGTTGCAACCGAGAGTTGCCCGTCCACCGTCGTTAGTCAGTGGGACTCGGGATATATTCCGAGAGCCAGAGTGCAGAAATTTGCCTGGCGGTTATATGTGGGCCCACTGTGATTCTCAAGGACGCCTCGAATGATGAGGGAGGCCTCCCTCTGACTTTACGGAATCGTCGGCCGAGTCCCCAAGAGGAATAGTGCCCGAGTAACGACCCATTACCGAGTGCAGGTTGGAGTTCTTACCTGAGAAATCACCATTTTCAATGACGTTAGTCAATCTTCGTGACACGACGAGGATTCATCCTCCTCGCGCGCGAATTATATTCGTATTTCCCGCGGTAAGCGCGGCGTAGCGAGCGACTTCGGTAGTTCGCGCTAGCGGCGTGAGAGCGCGGCCCTTGCGGGGGGTCCGAAGGAGTGGGGAGAGCGCCGAAAACCGAGAGCGTCGCACCGGGCGCCATGCATAATTAGTTGGATTTCGAGTACCGCCCAGCGTGCACGTGTGACGAGAAGCATTATCTATTACCTTGGAGGCGTACCGGACGGATTCTCTCGGTAAGCTCGTTCCTCGTCGTTTCTCTTCGTAATCACTCTTTCGTTCAGCCCATTATCTTCTTCCTAATTACTTTCAGTAAGAAGGAAGAAGACTTGGCGTTTTATTTGGCGATTTCGTGCGTACGAGAAAGTATGGAAGGGGGCGGTCGAGCCTCACATCGCGTTTTCGCTCGAGTCAAGTACGTTGTGTGATATTTCTGTTACCTATCGCGCGTCGCGTTTGTTAATTATTTTTATTGTCTGTTATACTTTCGTTCGGATTACCTTTCGACCGCTGGTCGATTACCTGTCGCGATATATATTTTCTTATTTCTATTGGTGCGCATTCGTTCCGATTACCTTTCGACACTCGGTCGATTACCTGTCACGCGCCGTATTTTATTCGTTATATTATTGCGTATTATCGTTTCGTCCCGATTGCCTGTCGACTCTCGGTCGATTACCTGTTGCGCGACGCCTTTTATCGATCATCTATGCGATATCATTTTCTCCTGCGACTCGTACCTATTGTGGGGTCGTAGGGAATCCTTTTCGGGTCATATTATCGTTACGCAGCCTCACGGCCTACCTCACGAATTTTAGCTACCTTCCTGTAAAAAGTAGGACTTGTTAAACCTGGTTAAACGAAAGGCCTCGATTACCGTTATTTTGTTTTGTCGTTCAATGTTACATCGGGCCAACCAAGGACCAGCCCCTCTACCTTTTGTATCTCAGTTGAGGTGAGTAGTCGGACCGTCCTCAATCGCACCCATCTCTCGTGCACCCGACCCAGCCAGGGCTGACGGGGGTGAATAAATTCAAATCGATCTTAGATCGATGGTACTTCGTACCTGGCGCCCATTCCACTCTCATCTAAGGGGGTTCGAGAGGATGGGTAATGCGAGTCGAGAAGGGACAGGGTTTTGGTCGTTCGGATAAAAATTCTCGTTACAATACAAACAAGGGAAAATCTGTGCTATTTTTCAAACATTCCAAATCTTATAGAAGCAGGTCATTTTAACGAAACAAAGTCTTGAAACAAAATCGTATACGAAACATTAATGTATTCTGATAAATTTCTATACATTTCTAGAAAAATTCGAATCTAGTTGGAAATTGAACATGTGAAATCATGTCGTAAGATCTCAATGAATTTTTTTTATTTTCGAAACCTTTTGTAGCAAAGGTGCAATATTTAAAAAAACAAATTGAAACGATTTGATTGAGAATAATATCCTGCATATTTTTAAAATCTTTCATTTGAAAGTAAAACAATTTCAAAATATTTTAACAAATTAACATTTGACAAATAAATACTGAATCATTTATAATTCGGTACTTATTGAATTTTAAATCGTACAACACATTAGACCTTGAAGTGAATTTGGGCTAAAATATAATATAATATCAAGAGACGCGGTAGTGGCTCGACGCCAAGTATTAAACGAAAAGAAAGAGCCAGCCCGAGACCTGCCACACTTATATATACGCGAATATGCCGGTTTTATGACGTCATAGTAATAATAATTATGAAATTAAAGTGATGCCAAGCAAATTCTGAGCTGAGAATCAAACTTTTTTTCTCTTGAAATTGAAGGTTTCCTTTAAATATGTTAATTCTTTTTTGTGCTCAACGAGCTGTCGTGTTTTATTAAGGGATGAGCATGAGAAATTTGTTGTCGAGTTTGAAAATTCATAACTTAAAACTCAGAAATGTTTTCAGAATACTGTAGTAACTCGAATGCCGAAAGGATTTTTTTTCGTTCTACGTTCTGACTTCTGTCATACGAGTCTGTAAATTGAAGCATGTATTTTGTTTCCGGTTCATTTCAATCATTTGTTAACCCATCAATGTGGAAAATGACAATTCTGTTCACGCAATTTCAAGTACACAGTTTGAATTGACAAACAACAAAAAATTCCTCTAAAACCTCTTCCTCGAAAACGTCTCCACGGAAAATACCTTGAAAAAACAATAATCATATAATATCCCTTTGAAAATCTGTCATAACTAAAAACTCCAATCGAAATACTTGATTCTTCCAATAATTCGCGATGATTACAAAAAGTTGTTGAATAATCACAAAAAACAGCAAAAATGCTGTACAAAAAGTTGAGACGAGTACATTTACTCCCCCGTAAAAGGAGCCTTCCCTCTAAATAATTAGAACCGCGTAATAAAACATCTTTAGAAAAATTTCTCCCATCAAAAAACACCATTCGAGAAACCAAATCTTCCCAAAAATCCACTATTAGAAAGCAGTTCGAATCTTTCCTTTAAAAGTAACCTCGAAAAATAATATATCATGAAAAGATTTGAAAAACTATCTTGAATGAAATTTATGAATAAAGTCATGAATTCGTGAAATTCAATTCTCGCAAAGAGTTGAATTAAAAGATTACAAAAAGTTGTCAAATAAATATGGATGTGGTCAAGTACGTCAGATTATAATGTTGACAAAAAAATTACAAACAAAAAAAACTCAAGCAAAAATAAATTATATACAAAAAAATTGCAAACAAAAAAAACTTGAGAAAAAAAAATTTCGGCTGGTGTACTTGGCGAAATGTGTAATGTACTTCACATAATGTACTTACACCTCATAGTAACGAACTCGCCAAGTACACCAGCCGAAATTTTTTTTTCTCAAGTTTTTTTTGTTTGTAATTTTTTTTGTATATATAATTTTTTTTGCTTGAGTTTTTGTTTGTTTGTAATTTTTTTGTTAACATTATAATCTGACGTACTTGACCACATCCATATTTATTTGACAACTTTTTGTAATCTTTTAATTCAACTCTTTGCGAGATGTGAATTTCTCCAATAGGTGCCAGAAATAGTTCGAATCATTTTCTTTTCCTTTCGCGTCGTTGTCCTCCATTTTTGGTTTACTGTAAATAACGAAATAATTCGATACGTTGAAAAAAAACTTCCGTCAGCATGTTAATGCGCGTTCAATTCAACATTAACAGTCTTATGGTATGCATTAGGGTGGTCCTTATTTGGGGTGTTTTTGAATTTTACCCCATGTACCCCCTAGAACAGTTGGAAATAAATAAAAAAAAATGTGTGCCAAAGGATTTTTAATTATTTTAATAATAACACGTGCCCCTTGGTCTGCCATTTTCCCCATTTAAATAACACAGGTTTTTGAGGTATTCGTTTTTTTTTCTTCTTTCCCTGCATACTGATGGTTTTAAAAATATTTCATGCTTGTAAGTTCATTGAATACGGATACAAGAAAACATACAAACGGTTGGAAGTCATGAACTAATTATTATTAAGTTTTAATCTATACGTAAATGAAAATAATGTATCCGTTTTTTTCATAAAATCGCGTTTGGAGTAATTCATAATCTAGCATATTATTCGAGCAATTCTTTCTTGAAATGTATTTTTTGTCAATGATTTTCAAGACGTTTTGATGTACAGCGAGTTTTAAGTTTTGACTAAAAAAATTTCAAAAAAGAAAAAATTCTCACAAAATTTCCCTGGCTTGAAAACTTAAAAAAAGTTACCCAAATTATACTTTGGCCCAAACACTGAGGTTTTTGGGTTGATCATTTATCAGTCATTTATCATTTTTCATTTATCATTTATCAGAGTTTCGACTGAAAAGAGAAAAAAAAATCGGACTAAAATTCTTATAAAATTCTATTCGATTCACGATGATCTGAAAAACCTGTGTTATTTAAATAGGGAAAATGGGGAAAAACCATAAACCACTCCCAACCAAAAGTATGTTACGAGCCGCACTAAAAGTTTGATGGCTCTTCGAAAAATGGAGATATCCTAATTTAGCAAACGGCGTTTTGAAGAGGACAAATTTACCTCCATATCTCTTTTTCTAAATATTTTTTATGATTTTTTTTGGATCCGGTACGCAGCTTTAAAAAAGGTTTTTCCCGGTTATATTTTTGGCAATGTAAAATTAGACCTATGGCTTCTGGAATTTTCTCCGCTATTTTTTCAATTACAATCGTAAGAGGGGCAGCAACAGCTTCAATGTCGTTTTTAAAAAGTTTCCTGTCAATTTTTCCTACAGACTTATTCTATTTTAGCTTGTAAAAAACGTTTTTCGAAAATGCGGCTCAACTCGAAAACTTCAAGACGTAAAGGAAATTGTCAAACGGGAAAAAACTTGCATAAGATCATCGTGAATTGACTAGAATTTGACAAGAATTTTAGTCCGATTTTTTTTTCTCTTTTTCAGTCGAAACTCTGATAAATGATAAATGATAAATGAAAAATGATAAATGACTGATAAATGATCAACTCAAAAACCTCAGTGTTTGGGCCAAAGTATAAAGAAAAGAAATAATAAATGAAAAATGATAAATGACTGATAAATGATCAACCCAAAAACCTCAGTGTTTGGGCCAAAGTATAATTTGGGTAACTTTTTTTTAAGTTTTCAAGCCAGGGAAATTTTGTGAGAATTTTTTCTTTTTTGAAATTTTTTTTAGTCAAAACTTAAAACTCGCTGCACATCAAAACGTCTTGAAAATCATTGACAAAAAAATACATTTCAAGAAAGAATTGCTCGAATAATATGCTAGATTATGAATTACTCCAAACGCGATTTTATGAAAAAAACGGATACATTATTTTCATTTACGTATAGATTAAAACTTAATAATAATTAGTTCATGACTTCCAACCGTTTGTATGTTTTCTTGTATCCGTATTCAATGAACTTACAAGCATGAAATATTTTTAAAACCATCAGTATGCAGGGAAAGAAGAAAAAAAAACGAATACCTCAAAAACCTGTGTTATTTAAATGGGGAAAATGGCAGACCAAGGGGCACGTGTTATTATTAAAATAATTAAAAATCCTTTGGCACACATTTTTTTTATTTATTTTCAACTGTTCTAGGGGGTACATGGGGTAAAATTCAAAAACACCCCAAATAAGGACCACCCTAGTATGCATACTATAATAAGTATAATATATTCGTTTTTCTCTATTTTTTTTATTCAAGATTTTTAAATTTCATGTTGGATTCACAATTTATTTGGTTAATATTGAATAACGCGCATAAATTCATTAGTATCCATACGATTTAATTTTCCGTAAAAACGCAAACATAAGAAATTAATTAATAAAAGAAATAATTGAATTGTAAAGAAGTTCCTCATTTTCTCATTAGATTAGACGTCTTTTAAGAATCACTTCGGTTTGTTTATTCGTCTATTTGAATAAATTAAGAAGTTTTAAGAGTCATCGAGCGATGGCATACGCTGCGCCAGGTGCCAAAAAAGCACAGTAAAATTCTATTCTACCGGATTTCGTCGCGAATTTTATGATTACGCGGATATAAAAAATATCAAAAAATTCGGTTTAACCCTTTGTGCCACCTGTTTTAGAACCATTTTTTGAGCAATTTCGGATGAATTTTTAATTTTTTTTTGGTGTTTCCGCTTCAATCATATATTCATAAATGAGAATGGATGTGCAATAATTTAAAATCATGGATAATTTTGTTTATGAACATAAACAAGCCTTAACAAATCACAATGGTTCTAGATAAAGTTCATTATCTCAGAAAGTTTTTGAAGACCACATTTTTCCTTACGTGGGATTAGCTCAAAATTTTGTACTCGGGGGTTTTTTGGGTCGCTGATTACGATCCGCCCTCAAAATTTCGAAATTCAAGATGGCGGATCCAATATGACGGACTAAATATACAAAAATCGTTTGATGAAAGCGAAAGTTGGTACTCAGGGGTTTTCACGGTCGCTGATTACAAATCTTCAATCAAAATTCTGAAATTCAAGATGGCGGATCCAATATGGCAAACCAAAAATGCAAAAACCGTTCGATGAAAGCAAAAGTTAATACTCAGGGATTTTTGGGGTCGCTCATTACAAATCTGCACTCATTAGATGAGAATTCAGCATGCCAAAATCATTTCATCCCTTTGTGACCTCTTTTTTGTGAACTTTGTGTACCATTTTCTAAGCAGTTTCGACCGAATTTTTGAACTTTTTTAGGTGTTCCAGCATCAGTCATGTATTTAAGAATAAGTATTTGTCGCCACTCGGGGGTCCAATAGAATTGACAATCTTCTGCACAAAGTTACACACTCAGTTAAAACCAGAGACACGAACGAGGACGTGGCGGTTGTTGTCTCCATTTTTTTGTTTTTTTTTCTGTTCTGTTTGTGTTTTTATTGTTTTTTAAATTTCAATCTGCCGTATTGGATCCACTATTTTGAATTTTTGATATTTTATTGGGCATTCCTAATCGGCAAGCAGAAAAATCCAAAAATATACATTTACATCATATTTGCACCGTTTTGTGAATTCTTATCCGCCAAATTGCAATCGCCATTTTGAATTTTGAAATTTTTAAGGTAGAATCGTAATCAGCGACCCTAAAAACCCCCCGAGTACCACATATCATGTGGTTTAAATGAATTTTTGCATTTTTGACCGCCGCATTGGATCCGCCATGTTGAATTTTGAATTTTTGAGGGCGGAATCGTAGTCCGTCACCCCAAAAGTCCCCGAGTATTAAATTTCAAGCCGATTGGACTAAAAGAAAAATGCGTGACACAAAGGGTCAATTACCCGGTTCGGGCTGTGCTCCATTTTCGGAGATCAGATATTTCTTATCGACACAATAAATTAACAAAAATACAAGGCGCTTTACTCGCGCCATGACAGCTTTTTTGCCAATCACAATAATTATTTTATTATAATTTGCACTCACATTTGCCACAACGGAAGAGACCAGAGCCGGATTCACGCCACTTCCTTGCACATTACGAAATTTATTTATTGCGATTTCAATAAAAACTCACGGAAAAATCCGGTAGAATACACACAAGGCGTCTGACGTATGTCCGCGACTATATTTATACTATATATAGATATACTTTATTACGAGAGGCGCCACCGTCGGTTTGGAGTTGGTCACGTGAGCTTGATGACTCTTGAAAAGTATTTTTTTTAAGAAGTATAAACAACAAAGTCGAAAGTCATACATGTGGGGTCGACTCAAGTAGTAGAATGCGTGCGTGAGTAGAGTGGTAGGTCGAGCGCGGGAAGGGGAGAGAGAGAAAAGGAGATCGAGAGAGCGAGTCAGTCGTCGGAATGCCTAGCGCGAGTGAGCTGAAAGCGATAACGTGTATTACTTATATTGTTTAAAACTCTAATATCCTTCATTATCATTAAAACTTTATTATTGCTTAAACACGTCTAACTTTTCTTTATCTCTACCCACATACATATCTTCAACCGCCTTCAACAGAAAAGATGTCGAACTCGACGCAAAGCACTCGCCTCTATTCTGTCAGGTAGTGGCTTCGATCCTTCGGCGCGAACGAGATGTCCGAGGTATTCGACGCTGCTAGCACCAAATGTACTTTTTTCGTGTTGATTGTGAGGCCGAAATCGCGTAGGCAAGAAAAAACTATCTTCAAATGTTCCGAATGTTCGTCGTCGTTCGTCGAGGCGATGAGTAGGTCGTCGAGGTAGGCGTGTCCGAAGTCCAATCCTTCAAAGACTTTTCTTATAAATCTTTGGAAAGTTTGAGCGGCGCTGCACAAGCCGAAAGACATGACCATAACCTCGTAGAGTCCGAACGGAGAGATTATTTCACCATTCACCATACCATTCACCTGGTTTTTTGGGTACCATGTGCAATGGACTGGCCCAGCTGCTGTTGGATCGACGACAATAGCCTTGGTTGACCATGCGTTGAAATTCGTCCTTGGCTTTATTTGTATAATTGGGAGTTGAGACGACGTGCTCTCTCGAAGACTGGGAGACCAGTCGTCTCAATGCGGTGTACGACGTCGTGTTTCGCTGAAATTCGCTTGGGTGTTGTATCGAGGATCTCCGGAAAATCTCGAAGAATCGAAGCGTGTTAGTTTTCTTTATCGACTTTGGAAATGCCTGAAAGTTCGGCGTTGCCGAGTACGCCTTTGACGCGGAGGTGAGTTTGTTGATCGATGACGCATTGAAGTGTGACGTCAACAACGAGATGGTACTCATCTAGTATGTCAGCACCAGTGATGCCGTACGGAACGTCTGCTACAGAAAATATCCCACGGATAGGGCGTCTGAAACCAAGGTCGAGAGTGAGTACTTTTTCTCCATACGTGTTGATTATTATTTTATTGGCAGCGTAGAGTTTAGCGTCCGGTTCCCGTTTTCGCTCGTTTTCTTGAGGTGGAACTACGGAAACGTCGGCTCCAGTGTCCATCAAGAAAAGTATGCCGAGAGACGTACTATTCGGCGAAATGTTTTTGAACCACCAGCGACGGCTGGTGGTTCAAAACTTTTTATCGGCCCCCTAATGTTTTTATAAGCGTTTCAAAATCTTGCAGGGTACCATCAGGTACACCAGAACATTTCGAAGTATGGCTTCGAGAAGTGTTTTTCCCAACCGTCGGCGAGAAAAGTGTGCTTTTGATAGATTCATGGAGTGGACATTGTTCCGGTGTTGTCACGGAAGTTACACCACGTAACAAAGAAATTGTTACAATGATCATACCAAAGGGAACGACAGGGAATATCCAGCCACTCGATGTCTTCGGATTTAGAATTTGGAAAAATTATGTCAGACATTTTTCAGACAGTGTCATGTTACTTGATTATGATTTGAGTCTACATTGACGAAATAATATAATCAAGCTGCAATCTCTAGTACATAATCAATTATCATCTCCGAGGTACGAAAATTTATTTCGATAAGCCTGGTTTGAAAGTGGGTACATAGAAGAACGACCTGTGCTTTATGCGGGATCTGGTTTTGGTGGTAAGGCAAAATAAATAAGAGCGCGGGGTAAAATATATAAGGCTAGGTTTTATGTTTGTATGCACAGGGGTGGGTGTGCCCAAATAGCCCGATTATGGTGTTTTATTCCCGATGCGTATCACTCGGCAAGGCCGGTGTCCCGAGAACCTCGTGGCGAGGCCAAGATGGCTGACCGCGTGGTCCCGGCGAAGCGCGTTGAACCCGAAGAAAACGGAGAAAATGTGTTAAGAGCCCGAACTATTTCCCGAAAAACCCGTCCGATTGAAAGAGTGCCGTAAGTGTGGCAAGATTGCCGAGGAAAGAGAGGTGTGCCGAAAGAAAAGGTGAAGAGAATTTTGGAAGAAGGATGGTGCGGGTGCGCTTCGATGCTCCCAGATTCAGACTGACGCAATCGATCATGGCGATCGATGAAGACGCCCAGCGCGCATGCGCGGAGTGTCTTCTCCGTCCCGAACGAAAAGGTGCCCGGGAGGTGGCGACGCCCGTGTCAGCAGCGGGAACGAGCGCCCGGCTGCTCGAGCTCCACGCTGCTTGTGTGTTGCCTGCCCGTTAGGTGCTGCCGCCCGCGACGGAGCGTGGCGTCCCGAGCCAGCTGGGGCCACGCTACCGCCGAGGCGTGCTCAATCCCAAACAACCTGAGAATTTCGAAAGTCCCGTTGAATTCGCTTTTGATATGTCATCTCAAACACAACGCGAAATTGAAGGCTGCACAAATGTGGCTGTAGAAAGATGTTCATGGTGTAAGAAGTCACTTTGTTTCAAACATTTCTTGGAAGAACATCATTATTGTTTAAACTATAATCAATAAGTTCATTAGTGATAATTGAAACGAAAATATGCATTGGAATCTATTTTTACTACATGAAAGACTTTATTGCCTATATATGGGACATTCCATGCCAAATCAGCCACTTCAGAACCTTACAGTGTTTAAATTGACTCAAATTTTTTTATAATGTTTTATGTATTGAATGAGCCTTTCTTGATTTTTTTCAAATTTTTCCCTCGACTGCCTAACGAGATATATTTTTTCCAAAAATTCGATGATTTTTGAACTCTTCGAAAAATAGACGGAATCGAATTTTTTTTTTCAAAATATTGGTTTTTTATTGTACTTTTTAAATATGATAATGAAAAATTTATAGTTGAATTTTTTCTCTGTTTTTATTCAGGTTGAAGAACAAAATCGACGATTTCAAGATGATTACATATTTTGATTTTTTTCAAAAAAATTTCAAAAAAACTTTGACCGAATTGGAGATTTTTGAGACCAGTTACATCGTGGGCACGCTATTTCTTCGATTCCATTTCGTATTTCAAAATTTTTTTTTCGTTTTTTCAGTAAATTGAAATCAAATTCAACAGTCACACAATTCACAATCCTGTTCTCCTAACAATGGAAATTTTCTCTTATCATTAGATAGGAGATAGATTAAAAACTTTTAAAAAGTGGAAAAAGAACGCCAATTATTAAAAAGTCGTGACCTTATTTATAAAATTACCCTTCGAAACTGTTTGGCCATTTACAAAAATGAAATCATATCATTCTCATTAAGCCAAGACCAACGAATGATGTATGAAATTACAAATAGACGTAAAATGGAAGCGGTGTATATCTATACGTATGTATGTACTATATATATTCATTGCAAAGATTATACGCAAACTTGGCGTGCATGGTTTTCAAATGTAAGCTCGGAACGACACAATTGATCAAACACGCTATACAAATAATACTTAACTAATTTTTCCATCGTGAATGAAGAAAATCTGATACCAGGATAGAACAAGACAGTCCCCAATAATGATCTGCTGGACGAAATCAATAAATACGTCATGTTGAGGAAATGGATAATCAAATGAGATGAATTGGAAAGATGGATGAAATTAATAAATAGTTGACATCTGAATGACACATGTCGTCGCACGAATCGGATGATTGAATCAATGAATTGATGAATGAAAAATTGTATTATAAAATAAAAGACGTGAACAATTCGATAGATGGATCTATGGAAGGCATGGATGAATAGTCTCACTAGCTGAGTAGAATCAACGAGTTCGATGAATAAATTCATCGATGGGATCGACAAGAGGATCAAGAAGTTAATAGATTAGATGTAATATCGGTAGACAAAACTCCCTTTTTTCTTCAAGATCTGTGCGAATGCTGTATACGAAAATGATGGGTGAAGCACTTGAGGCCGTAAATTAAAGGATAGGACATATAAGAATCGGTCGAAGGAGGACTTGACTGTCACAACGATGCCAGTTAAGTGGTAAAATAGAGAAGATGGATGAGTGAATAAAAGTATGAAAGTATGGATGGATAGAAAACAAATGTGAGATGTATTGTGTACGCGATGTTGTGTTAAAAAAAAGTTTGAGTTGGTCAGAGTGCCGAACCGAGCGGACGTATCCGCGAACTGTAACCTTCTCGTTAAGTTTCTCTTTTTAAAAAACTTCTAAAAAAAGTGCTAGGAGAACAGGATTCTGGATTGTGTGACTGTTGATTTTGATTTCAATTTACTAAAAACGAAAAAAAAAAAAATACGAAATGGAATCGAAGAAATAGCGTGCCCACGATGTAACTGGTCTCAAAAATCTCCAATTCGGTCAAAGTTTTTTTGAAATTTTTTTGAAAAAAATCAAAATATGTAATCATCTTGAAATCGTCGATTTTGTTCTTCAACCTGAATCAAAACAGAGAAAAAATTCAACTATAAATTTTTCGTTATCACACTTGTGACGGTCTGGCAGTATGAGAGTCTAATAAGGTGGCCGTAGCGCAGTGGTTAGCGCTCCCGGCTCGGACTCCGAGGATCCATGGATCGAGTCCCCGACTCGGTTCACCTTTTTATTCGCTATTATTGCCGGACCGTGCCTCGTCACACACTTAAAAAGTACAAAGAAAAACCAATATTTTGAAAAAAAAAGTTCGATTCCGTCCATTTTTCGAAGAGTTGTGAGCTTTTGAAAAAAAAATCATCGAATTTTTGGAAAAAATATATCTCGTTAGGCAGTCGAGGGAAAAATTTGAAAAAAATCAAGAAAGGCTCATTCAATACATAGAACATTATAAAAAAATTTGAGCCAATTTAAACACTGTAAGGTTCTGAAGTGGCTGATTTGACGTGGAATGCCCCATATACTAAAACGAAACGCACTCCCGACACGATTTTCCCGATCCCGAACGCGAACGAGTACGACGCGACGGCGCGATCGCCGACATTTTTCGCCCGACAACAACAATGACGCGCGCGTTCGTCCCAGTGGCGGCCATCTTGGGCATCGGCAACGAAAGGCCGAGACTACCGACGCGAGCGTTACCGACGGCCGCCAAGCGTCGAAAAAATCAAATAAATTATTCTTTTTGTTTTTTTTTAAATTCTTATGATCAAAATATCGCTCAACATCGTAACTAGTCTCAAAAATTCAGAAAAAAAATCAAAGAATCGAGACGAAACACTCGCGACTTATAATTTTATCGAAAATTCTAATAATTTTAAATGAATAAAAATGCGTATTGCAGCGCATGCGCACTAACCAACTCCAAGAGAAAACTCAAAATGATTCGATTGTTTTTAAAATTATTTAATTGTTTCTCAATGCGAGAAATGTTTCGATAAATGATTAGAAAACAATAATTGGCAATTAATACGGCAAAAATTGTTACAAACAAAGCTGAAAAACATAAAAAACGGATTTTCGCGCATCTGAGTGTGCGAGAGAAGGGGTAGCGGCGAGCGAATGTGAAAGCGTGAATGCGTGGAGGGGAGTGTGCTGAGCGAATGAGAGACAAGAACATGCGCAGTAAAGGGTTCGAGGCTTAAATTAAGCGGCGCATCGAAAGCGAGGAAAAAGTGGGGTATAAAAGTCGCTGCGCGACCGCTCTCGGCATCAGTTCCTTCGATCTCTTAGACTGGCTCGGACTTCCTAACAGAGCTCTCTCCAGTAAAACACTCTACCTGATTCCAACAAAACATAAATCCTTTGTTCCTCTTTTTCCTTGATGCCTGGGATATTGGAGGGGTTCGGCGACGTTCTCATCCCGTAGTCCAGGGTCACTCCTATTTTTTTTTACTTTCCGATTAATTGATGCATGGGACATTGGAGGGGTTCGGCGACGTTCTCATCCCGTGGTTCATGGTCAATTATTTCCCTTACCTTGTAAATGCTCAGGACATTGGGGTGATTCGGTGACGTTTTACTCCCGTGGTCTGGGGTCTGCATCCTTTCCCTGCATCCTTTCCCTGCACCTTTTTATTATTTCGTTTATTTTTATGTTTGTTGGAAACAGGCTAGAATAATTATTTATTTATTTTTGCACATTAAATTAAATTCAAGATGATAAAGATATAGCCGAGGCAGTCTGAGCGGAACTGTTAGTTTAATTATACATCCAAGAGGCTACAGTGAAATTGTTCGTAAATAAAGTGAAAAATAATATAAAAGAATAAAAGAAAGTGAATTTAAATAATGCCCTTGGATTCATAATACAATAGAAATTTTTGAGATAAAAAATAAGACGATTATTATTATTTCGGAACGACAATCCAAAAGGCAGCGGTAAGAACTTTGGTTTACACAAAAAATTATCAAATTTATTATGTCGAGTCGAATCACTTTTGGGTTGTGGTTAATTTTGAGCATTTGAAAAGCGATTAGATGATAAATAAGCAGAATAAAACAGGTTGTTCCAGGATAAAATAAGAAAAATATAAAAAAACCAATTTACGCTTCAAATTTTTTATTATAAAATACGGGAGACATTGTTCAAATACAACAAAAGCAGCATAACAAAAAGCAAGCGTGCGATAATAAATAAAAACACAAACAAAGCGGAAATAAAATAAAAATTGTATATTTATTTTGTAAATCAAGAAAATCCTCGTTGATTTTCATACAGCAAACCTCACCATTTCTTGTTTCTCTCGAGTCTTCGTGCTAATTAGAAACTCGAAAATAACGCAAACAGAAAACAAAAATAAAACAAAAAGAAACAATTATAGAATTTTCGTGAATCCGGTAACGCGATCGATATTTCTTTTATTTAAATTCATCCGCGAAGAATATCTCATGTACAATTCATCGTTAAATTGAATAAATTTCGTTTTTGTTATCATTTCAACTTGAAATCCGCGTTTTCTCACGTTTTCTCATACCCGTTCCTTTTTAAAATTAAGAAGCACGAACCGACGCGTAGCAACGTACACTCGGTTGATAAGTGCGTATCGTTACAATACACTATGTCAAAAGTTTCTGGACAAAATTGCGAAAAAGTGTCGCAGCCATTTTTTGTCATTTTTTGAGCAGTATAGATAAACAAATTTAATTAACGGCATTTCAAAGGGAAGGAATTCCTCTTTAATTTGCTTTTTTGAAAATGTTCCGTAGAACTTTTTTTTTTACGTCCGCTACATTGTTTTGAACATGACCGTTTTCCACCGTTTTTTTTAGATTTACAGTTGGACCACGTTTTGAGAAAAAAAAAAAATTTCGACTTCTTTTCGACCGGAACCTTAACGGGGACAGTGAAAACTTTAATTTTGTTTTTTGAAAAGTTCTGTACGATTTTTATTCTTGTAGTTATCTCATTTTTAGTGAAAAAAGGCAAAATTTCGAATATACCACTGTTGCGTGAGGATCTGGTGTTGGTGGGAGAAAATAAATGACGCGAGGAGAGCGGGTTTAAATATGATAAAAAATAATGTCTTTTATTTGTCGTAGAAAATGAACAATAAACAATGAATAATGTTCCCGACGGCCCGACAATATAACCCGAGAGAATGAAAAAGTGTGAGTGGACCCGGTCGTCGTCGAACACACGTTCGACGATGGCGAAAGAAAGCCGAAACGTGCTCGCGAGTGCCCGAAAATGAATCCCGATTAATCGGAGAAATCCTTAATTAAAACGTCCCGAAAAATACGTCGAAATGTAGCTTGAATTGTCCCGAATTTATTGAACGTAATATTTGGCCCGAAAAATGATTATTTACGCTGACTTTTGCGAAAGGGAGTTTTGAAAGGCACGAAGGGCTCTATAGCACGTTACGACCGGATCAAGACTGATTGATCGATTAGTATAATCGATGACGACGAGCCGCGCGCATGCGTCGCGCGTCACGTCGCTCCCGTGGTAATTGTTCCCGAAATTTGCGTAGCCCGGTAAGTGGCGACATCCACGGCGGAGCGCCACCCCCCCCCCTTCTCCCGCTGAATCGCGCTACCGACGTAGCCTTGCTCATTCCTGAACAACCACATAACACGAAAACAAGTGAGTTTTTCAAGAAACCTCAACAGGGTAAAAAGATGAGTTCGTTTTAGTTGAATTCATCAGAATTTTTTCCGAATTTTTTCTCAAAAATTTTTTTTCCGACTGATGTTAGTCAAAATTCAGAAAAATTGATCGCGGTTGCTTAATGACTATGGGGTTTTAAATAAAATTTCTTACTAGAAAAAAGTTTCGTTTTTCAAATCTGAAGACATCAGAATTTTTTCAACTTTTTTTTGCAAGTTAAAAAAATAATTTCCTAAGAGGAGGGGGGGAGAGAGAGAGATTTGATATTTAATACGCTCTAGCATGGCTATTGGGCAGTTTGTGCTGTATGTTACAAAAATACTGCAAATAAGGAAATGTATACAGAGTAGTACAAAGAAAAAATATACGTAAGTGCGAATAGAACTAAACTTAAATCTAAACTAAAATAAAAAGGAAAATACAGTAGTTTGTGGTAAAAGAGAACCAATAGAGTAGCCTTTTTATGCACGGGCTTCATTTTTCTGAGATTCGAGGGGATATTCTAAAATACGAGTTTAGAAAAGGGAGAGAGAGGCGATGGAGGTAATTTCAGGTGGCAGAGAGTGCGAGCAGTAGCATGCGGAAATAGTGAACGAATTCTTGTAAATATTCGTGCGATAAGCTTTGATATTGAAACAGTGCCCCCGTTGCCTCTGCGACCTGCGGACCTCATCGCCGACTCTAGCGAACAGCTCGGTGATATACCATGGGGCATTGCCATAAATGATTTTATGTATTAGTGCGGCCTGGAAATATGTTCGCCTGTTTTTTTTACCGACAACCACTTCAGCCTAAGACGGAAAGGAGTGACGTGAACATCCCACCGCAAGTCAAAGACAAATCTGACGCACGCATTCAGGAGTGTTTGTACTTTTGTGTTGAGCTCTTCTGTGAGATTGTGATACACGACACAGCAATAGTCAAAATAGGGCAAGATCGCTGTCGAGATAACTCTAACCCTAACGTTGAAGGGCAGTGAGTCCTTGTGGAATGTGATTCTATGCAAGGCAGAGTGCACTTTTTGAGAAATGTCTAATACATGACTTCTCCACCCAAGATTTGCAGTCACATAAACTCCGAGATTTCGCTCTTCGATCACATACAGGAGTGACGTCCCATTTAGTGACACACATGGTAGATCGTTGAGTTTGATTCAGATTCTGAGGCTCACAGGAACGATAGATTTGTGTATCGTCAGCAAAGATCATGTAATTCGAGAACCTCAGACACTGAACAATGTCACTTATGTACAATGAAAAGAGAAGTGGGCCGAGCATAGATCCCTGTGACACCCCCATGGTAGTCTTACACCACCTAGACATATTTTCAGCACTGTCCACTACAGCTTGGCAATGATCAAGCAAGTAGGAGATAAACAGTTTTAAGGCAGAATCATCGCAGCCTAGCTTTTTGAGTTTTATCAATAGTAAAAGATGAGACACCATATCGAACGCTTTGCTGAAGTCAAACAGTACTAGGACGGTCAACTTTCCCTGGTCAATTTCCCTCCTGATATCATCGCAGATTCTGATTAGTGCGGTCTGTGTACTATAACCTCTCCTGTAGGCAGATTGTCTACTGTCTAAGAGATCATTTAATATCATTTGGCATGGAGTGCATCATTTGGCTCATAAAATCACGTTTAAATATCTTATAAAAAGTGGAGAGATTTGCAATGGGACGCGTATCGGTGGGTTTTGGGGTCTTAACCTTCAGCAACGGTCGAATGTACGCTCTCTTCCATAGATTGGAGAAGTAAGAATTATCAATGAGTAAGTTGAATGAATTTGAGAGACCAGGAGCAATTGCATGTGCTGAGTTAAAAAACACCAAAGTCACTTAGCCCGTCCAGACCAGGAGTAAGAGAGCAAGAAGGCAGAGATTTTAGTAGCTTCAAGACCCGAGCAGGAGAGGTGTGCGTGAATTTAAGAGGTGTCGTATCAGTACCCGGGCAAGAATCGAGCCTGTCGATCATCTCACTAGCGTTGAGAGACGCCTCAAAATTCGATACGGTCGCGTAAAACGTATTTAAGCAATCCAGTGAGGAAAAATTTAATGGCAAACTCAGACTTGTCTTAACAAGCCCGAGACGCCCTAGATCTCTCTATAGAGTAGTAGGATCTTTTATTACGCAGAGTTTGTTGAGAAAGAATTCTTGCCTGCTGATCCGCATTTCCAGCGTAAGATTGTTTCTAAAATCTTGATAGACAGCATAATCGAGTAAGCTTCCTGACCGCCTAGCTCGACTGTACAGTGCATTTCGCGATTTGATTTTAGGTTTAAGTTCATCAGTCATCCAGGGAAACGGGGGTCGCTCGACTTTTATGTTTCGCAGAGGTGCATGAATGTTTAAAGCGTAGTTTAGAGTGTGCGAGAGCTTATTAACAGTGTTTTTCAATTCAGATGCATCTTTAACCGGGGCAATTATTTCGGAAAGAAGAACATTTACCGTGTCGGAGTATAGAGTTGCATTAAATCTCATAAGAGAGCGCCGGCAAAGAACTCTATGCTGAATATTAGGCATTTCAAATTTATAAACTAACTCTAATGAATCATGGCTATTTATGAAATGTGCTTCAGATTTCCAGGAGAAAAGCACTTTGTCATCGAGCCAGGGATTGCAGGTGGCGGTGTGAAACGTAGCTCCATATTCCACGAGATGAAACGAGGACGCAAAAACGAATTCACGGAGATACGAGGCTTCGAAATTATTAGATAACAAGTTACAGTTCAAGTCGCCAACCAATATGATATTTTTATAAATGTGTGAGTAACTGTGGAGCATCTCGGAAAAACCACGAAGAAGAGCCCCTTTCGGTCTCCTGTAGATCGATGCGAATAAGAGAGATTCCGAAAAACCGTGGCGCACATCAAGTATCATGAATTCAGGAGAGTTAGAAAATTCGCTAGGTGAACTGCCAAGAAGCTTGACTGTCAGCGAGTTGTGCACGTGAGAGGCTACGCCACCGCCCTCTTTCCCCTCGCGATCATTTCGGATGAGAAAATAGTCGTCCAAGCTGACCACAAAGTCCTGGATGTGAGAGTGTAACCAGGTTTCGGACACTGAGATGATGTGAAACAGCTCGATTTGAAAAAAATATCTGATTCAATCGATGTGACAAGGTAGCGAATTTGCATTAAAATGAGCCACTCTGACATCGGTACAACTTGACGATACAGTAATAGTTTGTGAGAGACTGTGTGTAACGAGCTACGAGAAGATGGAGACAGTGACGATGTTTGCCAAATCACACACTCTTGAAATTGCATGATTTCGCTTTCTGACAGCATTTCGCTTAAATGAATCTTAAAATTTCGGGTGGCCTCAGGACAATTTGCAATAACCTCAGATCGAAGAATATCCCGTTTCAGTCGTTTCTTTTCGAGCACAGTTTCACGCCACGAGTTATTTTTCAGTTTCACAATAAATGAGCAGTTTAGGATCTGTGAGCTGCCAGCCGGTTCAGATTCGCGAGTTATCGGCGGTAACTTGCGCACTGAGATAATGTGGGGAATAAGCTGAGGGATATCTAAGACTTCGAATATCTTTGTAGCAAATTCTTTCAGTGAGGTAGTGGAGTCCACTAGTAAACCAGATACTTTTATTTACAATTTAGTACAATCCTGACGTGCAAGCGATGCACCAGCAATATTCGTCGAGAATTTAAAGCAATTTACAGGCATTTTTCAACAGAAGCTAGCACCGACGGTTTGCGTAGCAATAGAGTGATTAAGTTTGTATATGTAAGGCAGTACTCCGCGAGTGCGTGTGGGAACGTTATAGCTAGTGCGATGGTGGGGCAGACCAAATCGATCAGTGATTGATCTATCAGCAAGAGAGAAGAGCGTGAACCATGCGCGCGCGGCCTGTTCAGGGCAGATGGGATATGGCTTATGCGCAGAGGCAGAACAACACTGGCCATTGACGGTGACGGACGTCGGAGAACGATAAGGTTTCATCTTATGACTTTTGGAGGCAGAACCGAGACAGGAATAGGTGGAAAAGATAGAGGTAGAATAGACGGCAGCAAAATAGGCAGAGACAGAAGCGACAGACGTAGAACAGGCAGGAGAGAAATAGGCAGAGGCAAAAGGGCAGAAACAGAGGCAAAAGAGTCGGGGACAGAAAAGGCTAGAGCAAAATAGGCAGAGGCAGAAAAGTCAGAAACAAAATAAGCAAAAGTAGAAAGGGCAGAGGTAGAAGATGCTAAATTGGCAGAAGCAGAAGAGGCAGAGATAGAATAGGTCGGAGGAAGAGAGACATAGGCAGAAGAGACGGAGGCAGGAAAGATAGATACAGAAATGACAGGGGCGACATTGGCAGAATCAAGACAGACAAAAATAGAGGCAGAAGAGTTGGGGACAGAAGAGACAGAATAGAGAGACAGAGAGGAGCTACGGGCAAAATAGACTAAGGGAGAAGAGGCGAAGGCATACGATGAGGTGGAAGAGATAGAGGCAGAAGAAGCAGAAGAGTTAGAGACTGGAGAATCAGAGTCAGAAAAGGTGAAGGCAGAAGCGGTAAAGGTAGCATCAGAGGCGGGAAGAGACATGAGCTTCTATCTCTTCCATCTTCTATCGTCGATAGAGAGAAGAGTCAGAGACATAAGAAATGTAAGAAGTAAACTACCGTGAACGAATAAATTGTCACGCATAATCGGATCATTTGTATTTATTTATTATAAAGATTTACAACAGATTGCGTTAACAATTTTTTTTTATATGACGTTTGATCATGGCGACAGACAGGCAATGACTCCCTCGCTCAATCTCTCGATATTGTTTTTATGCATTGTCATTCATTTCATCTTCTACAGAAGCAGAGGAAGAAGAGGCGAAGTCAGAAAAAGCAGAGGTGGAAGAGGCAGAGGCAGTGTATCCAGTTGCAGAAGAAGCAGGGGCAGAAAAAGCAGAGTCAAATGAAACAGATGCAGGAGAGGCAGAGGCAAAAGAGGCAGGTCCGCGCGCGAAGCGTCGATAGCTTTCCTAGCAATATAAAAAGGCAATAAAAAAGATAATATAAAAATAAGATACATTGAATCTCGTTCAAGTCGACCCCTGACGAGTCAACGTGCGGCGTAAAAAGGACCGTAAATCCGATGCCACTGGTCAACATAAAATCATGCGGCGAACAGAGCTCTAAAAAGTCACGTTACAGAGTATATCCCAACAGCGAATTACCAATGGCAGATTTTACGTAGGTGGATATTTTGTCCTGTGGATATTTTGTCGTTGGATATCTTGACAGAGGATATCTTGTTACGGATATGCATATTGTCGCTGATATTTGGTCTTTGGGCTGAACACTAATTTTCGTATTTTGCATCACATATTCATTTTTTTAACGTTATATAATGATGAAAAAACTTAATTGTACTGTGTCCTAGATGTTTTCGCTATTGTAACAAGCTTGGATTCGTATCAAAGCTGGCGCGTGGCAGTTTATTGTGACGAAACTGTGCCTCTGTTTGGTCCCTGTCTCCCTTGTCCACCGATATTCAATGATCCCTACAATTTCCGTGAGTTCCTACTTGTTAAGCTGATAAATGGAGAAAAGGCGACGTTCAATACTCCAACATTCTCACGGAAACGTGAACGAACTTTGGATACATTATTGCGCGATATGTATCAGGAATACGTCCAAGAAGGCAAGAGCAATGTAAGTTGAGACCAATATCAATTTTCAGAATTCATGCAAATAAAGTGGATGGCTGGGGGACGTTGGTCTCGTCATGTTTTAAAATATGTATAAAGAAGACGAAAAAATATTGGTGCAGAACATGTTGAATCGCCGCGCCTTATCGGACGTGGTAGACACGCCAGGACGACATCGCGAGGAAACACGCGCAGTGGAAATGGTGCAAGTTGGTCAGGCGCTGAAACTTGAAGCTATAGTACGCGGCTTGGCACCAACATCACTTGCTACAGTTGGCCCACTAAAACCGCGTCCGTGGGAACCCAGATGCATATATCCCGATTTCCCATACGATGTCATGTGTGGGGATGTTTGGTCGGAAAACAAGCTCGTACTCTCCACGGAAAACGGAACTTATCTACTCGAAGGTAAAAATCGTTTCCTTTTATATATATATACATATCTACCTATGGTATCAAGATCTGCAATAGCGGCTCGTCGCCAAGTAGTAAAAATAAAAGCCAGCGCGAGCCCTGCCACGCTCTTATATACTCGAAGGTGACGGTTTTTGAACTTTTCCATTTTTTCAAACAGCTCTCATAAAGCAACAAGTCGGAAACGTACTGCGAAATATACTACGGTACTTTCAAATTTTACAGTGAGAAATAGTATTCGATACTCTGGATGACTTTTACTTTGAGTAGCTCCAAAACAGATTCGAATCTGGATTAGCGAGTGTATCAAGAGACGCGGTAGCGGCTCGACGCCAAGTATTAAAAGAAAAAATGCCAGCGCAAGCCCTGCCGCACTCTTATATACTCGAATATGCCGGTTTTATGACGTCATAAAGTTTTCGAATCGCTCTCACGGTCGAACCGTTTACGTAAAAATTCTGAATATCGGTGATAATTTTAGAATGTATACAAATCCAATATAGAAATTTGGGCATACAAGTTCAAACGTGCGTGTGGTACGCAAGCTCACGTAAAAAGCACCAAATAAAACGAATATTTTGCCAAACTGTCGGATTTTTTGCTGCTGTTTTCTGCTATGTAGTCAGTGTTTCATAATTTTTTTTGGTAATAGGTGTGTTGAAACGTAACACTCGCGTACTGATAGCAACCCGAATTCCCGAACACGCGTCCCGATCCCGAATACACTGCGACGACGCGACCGCCGACATTTCCTCCCGTGAACGACAAGAACACGCACGTTCGTTTACGTGGCGGCCACCTTGGGCATCGGCAACGAAAGGCTGAGACAACCGACGCGAGCGTTACCTACTGCCGCCAAGCGTCAAAAATATGAAATAAATGATTTTTTTGTTTTTCTTTATTTTTTATGTTTAAAGCATTGTTCGGCATCGTAACTAGACTAAAAAATTCGGAAAAAAAATCGCTGAATTGAAATAAAATGTTCGCGACGTAAAATTTCATCGGTAATTTAATCAAATTCGAATAAACAAATATGCGTTTTACTGTGCATGCGCATTGACCCGGCTGCAGGAGAAAGACAGAACATTTTCTATTGTTTTCAAAAATATTCAATTCAAGTTTGATATGAAAAATGACTCTAATAATAACTTAATAATGAAAGATGATTATAAATGAGAAAATTATTATAAAAAAGCTGAAAATCTAAAAAAGCGGATTTTCGCGCAGCTGAGGGTGCGAAAATGGGGGTAACGGCGAGCAAATGTCAATGCGTGAAAGTGGTGAGTAGGGAGCGTTGAGCGAATGAGAGACGAGAACGAATGGAAACATTTGCAGCAAAGGGTTTGAGGCTTAATTGAAGGGGGAGATACCTTTATAATTTAAAAAAAATCGATTTTTTTCCCCCCACGAAACGTTAGAACCATCTCTCCTGAAAAACATGTAAAAATTTCAAACCAAAATTTGAAATCGTTTGGAAGTTATAGCCACAAAAGTCACACAACTCACCGACGGTCGATGGCATCGCATAGATATTCGCATGTTTCGGCCGGCAGGGTGTCAAGTCGACACGGCCTAGGAGTGCCCAGTGTGTCAACTGCCCCCTATATATCAAGAGACTCGGTAGAGTCTCGGGACAAGTACATTGACAGCCCTGTCGTCTGCTGGCCCGAGCTCGCCGAGACTATACTTTCTCTGAATAAACCGATTCGCGGTGGTGGGGGTAAAATCGGCATGTCATTTTATTGAATTACGAAGCTCAGAAGCAACTGAGGAACTTAAAAATTGAACTTTTAGCTAATTAAGAAATTCTCTTTCGATTGCGCCCAAAATCAGCATGATCGGTCACGTAATTGCTGAGAAAAAACTTTGCACGGGCTCAAGATTATGCAAAAGTGACTAACACATTCAAGAATTGACGTGTCTGTATATAACACCATCAGAGGCATTTTGATCCCTCTCGAGTTTCTGATTGGTTGGTTCTGACGCACCCATACTCAGTGAATTCAGACGTATCAGTGAAACGTAGCAGCCTACACAGCAGCATGAAAAAATTCGAAAAACGATAGACGGGTGTCAGTGTCATAATAAAATAAAACCAGCCGCGATTTGATAAAAAGTACAGTTGATGAGTGGTAAAAAAAAATAGAAAAAATAAACGTTCTTTAGAAATCACAGTTATGTTGTTGCAGTGAACTTTTACACCGTGTTATAATCCGTATCCCGATTAGCCTTTTACACTGAGAGAAATGAATCGTTATCAACAAATTTTTTGTTGGGTCATATCTATTTATTTTATTAAAATTGGTGGTGTGGTGTCATAATATTAAGAAAACCTTACGTA
>JBBLXU010000674.1:0-17500 GCA_037893425.1 Campoplex nolae
TCGTGCTAAATTTGGGCTCATTCGAAAGATAATTTCTGAATGAATCTCCAGTTCAATTTTCAAGGCCCCAAACGACTTGTGAGCTTCGAAAACGAACAAAATGATGTGCCAATTTTACCCCCACCACCGCGAAAAGTTTTGTTTCGAGAAAGTATAGTCTCGGCGAGCCTCATCGGGCCAGCAGACGACAAAGCTGTCAATGTACTTGTCCCGAGACTCTACCGAGTCTCTTGATACCAGGATTCAGTATGTGAATATTACAACCTTTTTCGCATTGTTGAAGTCTATTTTTGTTACGGAACAGCTGTTGAATGTTATCTCAACATAATTGTTATTTCACATGATGCTGTATTTAAGTTGTTTCTTAATAATTTCTTTAAAAAAATTAAAAATATATAAAAGACAAGATAGCGACCTCTAAAAATTGAGCTATCGTGCTCAGATTTCAACAGAAATTCTCTTTGATTGCTGTCTAACTATCGCACGTGAATGCGCAAGAAAAAAAAAAATTCGAATCAGTCTACTACACACACACACGCACACGCACGCTCGTGCTTTCGAATAGTATTTCCGCATGCAAAATAGTTGAAAACCCCCTCGGATTTGAACTATTCCACGTTTGAATAGTATTCCCGCGTGCAAAACGGTTAATACCCCCCGGGTTTGAACTATCCCGCGTTTAAATAGTATTTCCGCGTGCAAAACGGCTAAAGTCCCCCAAGGTTTAAACCACCCCGCGTTTGAATAGTAATTTAGCGTGCAAAACAGTTAAAACCCCCCGGGTTTAAACCTCCCTGCGTTTAAATAGTATTTCCGCGTGCAAGACGGTTAAAAACCCCCCGGGTTTGAACCGTCCTGCGTTTGAATAGTATTTCCGCGTGCAAAATAGTTACAAGCCCCCCGGGTTTTAACCTTCCCTCGTTTAAATAGTATTTCCGCGTGCAAAACGGTTAAAAACCCCCCGGGTTTTTAAAATAACATTTGCGGGTATTCTCGATATCACATTCTTGATCAACGCATTGAAATCTATTTTCGTACCAACTTTCAAATCGATAAGAGCTAAACGGAAGTATACCCCCTACGGTGTCCTTCCATTGCAATTTTTCCGCGTCAGGGAAACACACTCCGCTGTGGAAGAAGAACGAAAAGTAGATGTTCATGTTCATATATTGTGGAAAATAATTTCCGATTTTAAAACCTCAGGTTTCAGTAGTATATGGTTTTCCCACAATATTTTGTAATAAACTGATCCATCAGACTTGGACACAACTGGAGATTCGATTTCACGAAAACCTTGATAGGACATTTTCGGAATTATACTCCTCGCTGGTCTGAATTCGGACACGGTCCCCCAACACTTTAATCGCTATCCACATCACGACCTACGCTTGCGCTTATTCATTCTTCGCGTCAATCACCGTTTATCAATATTTCATCAATAATTGCCTCATACACGCTCTGATATTACCGACTCTCTCGCTTTTACATAATCTAGATTTGCGACTGCACACCACATTAATCAATATAGACGACAAATATTTCTTTAAATTATATAATGTCCATATTTTCCGATCATTCTGGAACACTTCAATGGTTGCGAGATATAGAATTGCTCCCAGCGATCAGGTACTGTGGGAAGCATAAAAAACCGATGGTACTGAACGAGAATGCTCTTGTTTGCGGCCAATTCGAGTGCCAAAAAAAAGGCAAATACCGTTATGTTTCGACAGTAGCCAAAAATACGTGGCTATAAAGGTGCCATATTTCTGCGGAATCGTGCATGATCATCACATATAGTTTCGCAATTCATCTTACTTTCAACCAGACCGTCAGGGAAGCCTCAGTTGTAGCGGGTCAAACAATTTCGCCGGAAACCATTGCAGATCGTTTCTCTTTTTGTAGAGAAGTTTGCATGCTGCCACTAGACCATCATTTCGAAAATGAAGGTCAGATAGGTGGGTTTGGTGAAGTTGTGGAAATTGACGAATGCAAAATCGGTCGTCGGAAATATGAGCGAGGACGTATTTTAGAGGGCCATTGGATTCTGGGAATGATCCATCGTGGCCATCGCGAAAACTATCGCCGAGAAATCTGCCCAAACAATAAAAAAGACAAGGAAACGCTGCTAACACTAAGTCAAAAACACGTCAAACCAGGAACAACCATCCATACCGATTGTTGGAAGGGGTACATTGACCTGAATGCGCACGGCTACGAACATGAAACCATAAATCATTCTATAGAATTTGTTGATTCAGAGACCGGCACATACACCCAAGACATTGAATCGTCGTGGAGATGGATGCGACGGGAATAAGCGAGAGGTGGTGTTCACGGTGACACTCTTGCAGATTATATGTGCGAATTCATATGGCATCGACGTGTAGCAAATTTAAATAAAAATCCGTTTTCTGAATTGCTAAAAGACATAAAACGAAGCTATCCCGGCGTGTGAGAAACACGCACGCACGCACACACGCACGCACACACACACACACACACACACACACACACGCGTGCGTGCACGCACGCACACGTGCGCGCGTAACTGTGGTTTCGAGTCACAAAATACCGCGGAATTGACGAACTGTGGGGTCCACACACATTTACACAAAACAGCCCTTATCAGGGCTAAGGATGCTAGGCAGATGAACTCCACGTGGTGGATTCTGGGTAACGCAAATAATCTGTAAACTGTTAGTGGCAAACAATGATGAAAAATAGTGAGAAAACAACAATATATAGAGATAAACTCTGCAATGCTAAAAATCGACTTTAAAAATTCAATATCTCGGAAAATATTGCGATGTGCCAAAATTCCTTTCACAGGGTCATTTATAATGTCAAAAAGAAGGTCTGTGCAAAATTTCAAGCAAGTCTGAGGTAACATCTATTCGGAAATACAGCCGAAATTCGCTCGGTGCGCGTCTATACAAGTTGGCTACAGCTACACAAAAATGATGATAAACATTGAAAAAAATATTTGCCGTGGTTGAAATTTTAGAGTTGTTCTTTTTTTAACCTCCTTTTCACGTGTGTGAAAGCTGGGTGTTCAAATCGAAATGTCCTTTTCGGAACTACAGCCTTTTTTTTATTATTGCCGTTGTATTTTGCTATACCTTTATACTTCTAAGTTGTTTTCAGTAACTTGAAGGTTCAAGCTATAAGATACTCATGGAAAAAAGTGTATATTTGTTTATTTATAATTAGTTATACATAATTCAAACGCAAAAAACTTTTTTTTTGAATAAATTCAGCTGTGCTTGAACGAAGCGTCAGATTGCTTTGAATTTTTTTTACGTATACTTCATGTCTAGTACTGTGATATATATTTTTTTCAAATTTTTCGGCACGCTCGAGTTTCCAAAAAAAAATCTTGAAATTTTCCAAAAATTGAATTTTGGAATGAAAATTATTTTATTTTTATACTTAACCTAGCATACTGGCTATTTCGGGTCCGCTACTTTGAATTTTTCAATTCTGACGTTATAATCGTAATCAGTGACCCCAAAAACCTCTCTATACCGAATTTGGTGCCGATTGAACGAAAAGTCGCGAACTTAACCTAAAATAGTCGCTATTTTGGATCCGCCATGTTTGAATTTTCCAATTTTCACGCCAGAATCGTAATCAGTGACCCAAAAAACCTTGAAAACACCTGGGATTTTGGAAATTTGTTAAATAGAAAAATGTGCCCCTCAGAGTTGAAGAAAAGAGTTGGTATCGTTCTAATTGTCGGAAAGCAAGATTTGGGGATTTTTTATAGTTGTTCGTTTCTAGGAATTTCGATGAAACGTTCTGAGCTGGACGAGTATTCTCAACCCTTATGGGAACATAATTTCATAATGCCAAAATTGCGAATTACTGATAGAAAAAAATATTTGTCCTCGAATTGATATCATAATTTTTAGTGCTGCACGTAACTTAGAGGGTAACTTTTTTGATTCATAAAAACTGTTTCAAGTTTCTCATGCGTCCCGTAGGTATGAATAATCCGAATTACCAATAAATACTTGGCCTCGGAATGATATCATAAATTTTAATGCCGCACGTAACTTAGATGGAAATTTTTTCAATTCATTTAATCGTTTTTTCTTTATAATAAGATGAGAAAAATGGGGCATCGGTTGTTAAAATGTTTTCAAGCGAGATTTTTTGGTTATTCACGTCTGCAATGTTTTCGAATTATGTATTTAAGATTTTCTCATGTTTAATTTGAATTTTTTTTCACTTTACAAAATAATTACAAATTTATCATTTTTTTTCATGTAATTTTTTTTGCTGATTTGAGAATTTTTTTTCAATTGTGTTGAAATCATTTTCAGTGAGGTTCATAATTTTTTTTATGGAATTTTTTTTACACTTTTTGTTTATAGAATTTTTTTTTTACACTTTTTTGATATCATCAAGAAACATGGGACCATCAATATATTTGTCCCGACATTTTTATCCCTAGGGGAATTTTTGGGTTTGATATCACAGCTTTTTCCTTGAAAATTCCTCAACTTTTTTTTGATGGTTATAAGATTTTGGTTTAAATTTCTATAGGTTTGTATTTAGTCAGTACATTTTTGAAGATTCTATGCTCATGGTACAAACATGCCTAACGTAAAAATTGTATACTGCGAACTTTTTTCCGCACCACTACAGGGGTAGAGTTCCAGGCGCGTTTTTTCAAACATGGTATCCCCAAGAGGCCGAATCCACATCTCACCGCTTGCAAATTCGTTGCTAGTTCATCCGTAGTTGGACCGTCTCTGCAACTTGATACGAGTAAAGACTAGGGCTATCGATAAGATTCAAGTCAAGATGCTTCATTGAAAGATGAAAATGATGAATGAAAAACGGTTACCTTGAAAAGTATGGGAGAATCCTGTTCTTTAGGCGAGATATGAATTTCACCTTGTAAGATCCAATTTCAGGATAAAAACTCGTTTTTCCACTAAATTGGAAGTGAAAAAACATCGCTTTGGTTTTTCTTTCGGGCAATGAGGATTTTTTTCTGCAACTTTAATTCTTTTTTGTTTGAGACGGAAAAGCATGAGAGAATCTCGATTTTCAGCCGAGATATGAATTTCAGCTTGTAACATCCAATTTCAGGACAAAAACTCGATTTTTCACGATATTGTAAGTTAAAAAACGTCACCTTGGTTTGTCTCCAGGGCGATTGGGATTTTTTCCTGCAACTTGAGTTTCTTGTGCCCCTATAAGACGGAAAAGCATGGAAGAATCTCGATTTTCAAGCGAGATATGAATTTCGGCTTGTAACATCCAATTTCAGGATAAAAACTCGCTTTTTCACAAAATTATTTTTTTCAAATATTGATTTCACTTTCTATCAACAGCGAGGTCTTGATATCCTTCATTACCTTTAAAGGAATACCATAAGAATAAGAGGTGTCAGTTCTTCTCATATTCTCATTGAATCTCAGAGAGTTATAGCAGTATTTTATGGGTACTTCGAAACATATTAGGCAATGCGGACAAATTTAAACCATAACCCTGCATTAGGAATTAAAATAAGTTATCAAAACAATCAAATGAGGACAATTGTATCAGTTGCATCAGTCTCGCACAAATCTCAATGCAATCAGAACCATAGCGACCATGGGAGGAAGTTATTGAACACAAAAAATGTTTCAATTTAATACGCCCATTCGAAGCCAAACACGGAGCACATGTATGGAAATTTTGCACATGTCGCTTAACAAAATTTTCAAAGTTCATATCCATCTGCGGCATTCCAATGACACATATATTGATACTTTCAGAAAAAGAACTTTCGAAGACTTGCTGCAACAGATTTTTCAATTCATTTTGCTAAAATAGAAGTCAAAGGGTGAAAAAAAATGTTCACTTGATCTAGCAAAATTGGAAACATTTTTTTTTTTTTTTAATTTGACGGGCAAACACCCAGTTACAAGCCTGGAGGGGGTGGTCCTATCCAGGAGATTAGCGAAGAATATAAGACAAAGAATAAAGAGAAAGAACACAAGAAAAAGAATATAAGTCGAAGCGCATGCAACTCGAGGTACTAGAGTTTACAGGGGAGACTGGCTCGCCACAGAGACCATACTTGCGTCTACCATTATTTACTCGATCTTGAACGTGTTCATTAATCTGGACTTGAAGGAGGGTAGCGACCCCTCCCAGAGCCGCGTGACTACAGCCCACTCATTACCGAGTCTTGAAATTCGTGGAAGCCAGCTGTATTGCGCGTAATTAGAGCGATGAGATGGAACCTCAAATATTTCGGAGTGGCGAGCCCGTCTACCCTCTTCCCGGAGACGAATGAGAGCACACAGGTCCGGCGAATCGAACTTTCTGTTGACCGCATTGAACAGGAAGCAAAGATCAGCGAACCTTCTTCTATCCACCAGCGAGTGCAAGTTAAGCAACCTCATAACGGCGGTATAATCATGATCAGAGATGCTCATCGGGTGGCCCAGGCGGTACGAAGCGAATCTGAGGAATTTATGTTGCACCCGCTCAATGAGGTCGGAGAAGGTTTGCTGATACGGGGCCCAAATTACCGACGCGTACTCTAGTTGAGACCTTACTAGAGCTGTTTATAAGATCTTTAAGGCTAGCGGATTATCGAATTTGGCAGCGACGCGCTCAATATAACCTAGTCTTTTGAGAGCAACCGAGATGCAGTGTTTGAAGTGTGTGGTAAATGACAGCTCATTGTCGTAATGAACGCCTAGATCTCGGACCGTAGTAATTACGTCAAGATTAGTACCATCGATTGAGTACAAGGTGAGCATAGGGGAGCCTATTCGAGAGAAACGTGTGAGATGGAATTTAGCTACATTTAGCTGGAGCTCATTTTCCTCGCACCACAAGGCTACTGCATCAAGGTCAGCTTGCAATTGGGCGGTCTCCTCGGATGAGCGTATGGCCCGATAAATCTTCATGTCGTCGGCGTATAATAAGGTATTTGAGTATCTGATCGTGTCAACAATGTCATTGATGAATAAATTGAATAATAAGGGACCAAGGTGAGAGCCCTTCGGGACACCGGAAGGAGCTGGAAACGTTCTCGAAAATGTTGATTTAATTTTGACTCTCTGTGAACGCCCCTGCAGATAGCTAGTGATCCAATTGAAAAGAGCACCACTGATACCGAGAGCAGATAAATTGGCAAGGAGAATTCTGTGATTGACGCGATCAAAAGCTTTTGAAAAATCCGTATAGACGGTGTCCACCTGAGACTTTTTATTGAAGGCCGAGATAACGTAGTTAGTAAATAGTGCCAGATTAGTGATAGTGGATCTGCCCTCCATGAATCCGTGCTGCTCTTTCGCCAATACTGTCCTAAACACTGACGCCAATTTGGGTGTCACAATAGATTCAAAGAGCTTTGGTACAGCGCTCAGGATTGATATTGGTCTATAGTTTACGACCAGTGATTTATCCCCCGACTTGTGAATTGAGATTACAGCACTTAACTTCCATGAGTCCGGAAAAATCCCAGTCTCGAGCGACCTTGAGAACAAAATAAACAAGGGAGGGGTCAAAACGTATCTGCAGCGGCGCAAGAGAGCGGGTGGTATCCCGTCGGGACCAGGTCCACCATTTATGTCGAGGGTAGTGAGTCTTTCCAGGATTTCGGTGAGTGATATCGAGACACTAGATAGCTCCACGAGCGGTAAACGAGGCAGCTGGGGAAGGGATCCCCGGTCATTAACGTATACCGATTCAAAATTGTCCGTGAATAACTTAGCTACTTCAGAGGGAGATGACACGGCGCGCCCATTGAGAGAGACTTCGTTAGGGATTCCATCTCCCCTGCGACCTGCATTTGCAAAGTTCCAGAATGATTTGGTGTTTTGGCATATATCGTCTTGAGCTCGATGCAAGAAAGAGGAGTAGCATTCGTTTGCGAGTGTCTTACATCGGGCGCGTAGCTCGGCGAACACTGTGTAGTCCTGAGGCTGGAAAGAGGATTTATATTTGGCATGAGCGATCCTCTCCTATTTCTCTCCTCTATTTCGACGATAATATCGATTTCCGTTAGAGCCGACTTATGGATACTAGCAACCTCTTGTTGGGTAACGGCGATGGTGTTCTCAACAATGTCGATCCATGTATCGATCGAGTCGAGACGAGTATTAACGACGGAGGCGGACTGCTCAAACGTAGTTCTGCGTTTGCGCTGTTCGTATGATAACTCCTTAACAGAGCTACTGAGCGAGTCGTGTTGTTTCTGAAATTTATCAAAGGAGGCACGAAGTTGGCGATGCTCTAGAGTGAGTTCCTTGACAGAGTCACTGAGATCGTTATGCTGTGCCTGGAACTTTCCAAAATGAGTGGCAAGGGCCGCATGTAAATCTCCCAATGTGATATTCTGACTTTTGCCGTTGTTCTCCGAGGGCGTTTGATTGATTTCTAGCGGAGACGATGGACGTGAGCCGCAGCAGCGGGAAAAGCCCCCGTTTGCGACGACTTTGCAGAGCGCGGCACATGAAGGGTACCACAGTCTGGACACTTGATCGGAGTTTTGACTGGCCCTTTACCGCATCCTAGACAGTGCCCTTGCGAGGAGCCCGGAACTAGGAGAGTGTTAGAGTCCTGGTTGGAACTCATAATGCCGAGGAGCCCGTAGACGAATTTGAACCTCGCGGGCGAATCCACACCGAGAGGGGGGAAGTATCCCGAACCACAGCCTCCTCTATTTTCTAGGTTATGAGCTACGCTGAACTTAGAATGCTGCAGAAAACACACACTTTAAACTGCCGGCGAGAAATTTAATTGATGCAGGTGAAGAAGTAAGCCTACTACACATTATGCGCGCACCGAAATTAGCGAGATAAAAATCTTAAGATTTTTAAGACGAAAATTCTGATTTTATCCAAAATCGAGCAGCGGAAGACTTTTTATAATGTATTTTCCAATCCATAATGCCAAAATTAAAAAGAAAAAGTAAAAATCTATGGCTCATATGTTGCTTCATGGAATTTTCAAAAGTTGTAGGTATTCGTTGCATTCCGATGACAGAATTTTTCATATTATCAGAAAAAGTGTATCCGAAGACTTCTCCCAAAACAACTTTTTATATTTATTATACCACAACTAAAATAGAAAAATAAAAAAACAAACATAGTGCACTTCAGCCCCAGCAAAATTCAGAGAACTAGGAAGTATTTATTGCATTCCGGCGACAGAACATCCATGACTCATATGGCGCTTCACAAAGTTTCCAAAGTTGTAGGTATTCTTGACATAAAGCACTTCAGTCCAACGAAATTGAAATTTTTTTTATCTATCCATTCCGTTTTCAAGCCAGAAATTTTCATTCTATCGAAAAATTTGCCTTCAATGACTTTTTATAATTATTTTTCAAACTCGTATTACCACAATCAAATCTGAAAAGCGGAAATACTTCGCACACATGTCGCTGTAAAAAATTTCCAAAGTTTGCAGGTGTCCGCTGCATTCCAATTATCTAGTTTTTGATACTAATAGAATAAAAACAGCAGAAAACCATTCGAACCAACTTTTTTAAATTCTCCATGCCAGTACTAAAGAGAGAAAGCAAAAAAACACAGCGTACTTCAAGTCCAACAGAATTCAAAACTTTTTCAGACATCGATGGGATTTCTATTGGATTTTCTTCCTATTGAATAGAAAAGAAACGCTCAACGAGTTCAAAGAGAAGGGATAATTGGATGATTGATAGAAAGGGTTTGCAATAAAAATTGGTACACTCAAGAATTACGATAATAATTACTAAGACTATTTTTATTATAATGTGTAACAAAAATTAGTTAACAGGATAAGCTCGGAATGACTTAGTCTGTGACTGCTCCTTCTCAGAGCTGGAGACGAACTGAGAAAGAACACGAATGCTTTCTCTCTCTGTACTTTGGTACTACGCCTCTCGCGTCGTTTACCGGTAGCTCGAATGTCGAGGTACCGGTATTGTCGGACTCTGCTCGAACCAAGCCAACAATTTCTAAGAGCAATTTCGATCCTAGCTCTTCAAGAACAAGTCGCTGAAGACTTTTATAACAAGTTTTCCAATTTATATGTCACAGTTGGAGTCGAAGAGTGGAAATACTTGGAACACATGTTGCTTCACAGAAATTTCAAAGTTTATAGGTATCCGCTGCATATCGATGACAGAATTTTGATTCTACCGAAGAAAAAGTACCCGATGACTTCCTGGAATATTTTTTTCAAATTCATTATGACACATGTGGAAAAGGAAAGTGAATGAACATAGTGCACATTGAGTCCAACGAAATTCAGTAATTTCTGTTGTTTCCGTGGCTATTCGCAGACAAAATTTTGAGCGCATTGAAAAGTAAGCAGCCAAAGACTTTTTGTTATGAATTCATCAATCAATAATTCTACAATAAGAGATGGAAAGTGGGAAGACTCAATGTACTGGTCGCTTCATGAAGTTGTGAAACTTTGTAGGTGCTCGCTACATCTCACCGATACCAATTTTGATACTGTTCAGAAAAGTCTGTAGTTCGTCGTTCTTTCGCGCGAGGCCCTCAGTTGACGGTCGGTCTCTCGCGTGAGTTCGGCGGTGCTCGGACCCTGGCCACTCTCCCCTCTTTTCTGACCCTTCGCGCCGGTCACTACCGGCTTTCTCGCTCTCTTCTCTTTGGATCCTGCTTCGTAACAGGTCGATTCTCGGTTCACTTTAAAAGCTCTCTTCTATCATTTTTCGAGATCGCGTGTTACATTTTCGGAAGTGCCGCGATTTACAACCGTGTCATCTTTTGTAAATTATTACGTGTGTTTATTCGGTACAGGGTTTGTTGTAATTCTTTTTCTGCATTCAGAAGCAGTGAATTTTCGTTCAACCCGCTTACTTCGAATACGAGTTATTTCGTTGGCTCAACGCCATTTTGAATATACTAGGCCGTGATCATTCTCAACGACGAGAAGAAACCATTACTTTATTGAATAAAGACTGTGATTATTTTTTGATATTTTTTACACATGAACTGTTCGTCTTTCGGCTTCATTTATTTTTCCAACCGAAATAATTCCCTCTTGCCCAGATTCACAAACCAGGTGTTCCTTGAAAATTGAACAGATACTATCAGAAAAAAGCACCCGAAGACTTTTTAAAACAACTTTTGCTTCCTCATAGAGGAAGCTATGTGCCGATAAAAATTTTTTTTTTCAATTTCCAATGTCAGTATGCTAAAAATGTCCCAAAATATCGAAAAATCATATCTAGAAAAAATGTTCGGATGTGTGTGTGTGTGCGCGCGTGTGCGCGTGTGCGTGTGCGTGCGTGCGTGCGTGCGCGCGCGTGTGCACGTGTGCGCATGTGCGTGTGTGTGTGTTATGGCACTGCAAAATTCAAACGCTTATAACTCGAAAACGTATTGAGATACAGGGCTACCGTTTTGCACAGATGTTAATCTATGCAAGCTCTTCATTCTCTGATAATTTTATCAGTATTAAAAAAAAAATACGAATCCTACGACGTTTTGAAATTTTCAAAAAAAAGGTGTCGACGCTCTAACTTCCGAAAATTTTAACATTTACTACTAATTTTTTTATTTATAAATAGATTATCATAATAGGAAGGTTGGTATTGAATTTGGGAAATATCGGTAGAGTGGTTTGAATTTTATGATTTTTCGAATTTTACGAAAATATGAGTTTTTCGAAAAATCGTCTAACCGCTTTAATTTTTGTAAATTTTGTAAGATATTGTGTATGAGTCTGTCATATAAGATCATGGCATATAAATGGATTAATTCATTTCATCTCTTTATCCACTCGTTTAATTGATCAGTTCCATCCATAAATCTCAGTCATCTATATTGTTCATCAAATCATTATATAACTGGTCCTTTCCCATTTTATTAGGGGATCGGTTTTTTTCACTATCACTGATATAATACTAATTAATCATTTCTTTCATAATATATTCGAACAATTATCTCTTCCCGAGCTTTAATTTGAAAACCATGCATGCCAAGTGCACTACTGAACGAGAGATTTTTTCTATGGATTTAAACAAAGAGATAAATTTAAGTCCGTAAATGAAGATAAAGAAAATACATTATTTCCTTGTATACAAAAAAAATACTGCAAATTGAAATTTGAAAATTGCTTCCTAAAGTTGGTCAAGATACACGGTGCTCAAGATGCACAGTGTTTAAGATGCACGATGCTCAAAGCTTACTCTATGAGGTGCTATATTTTTCATTTTCTCGTCCTATTACTACACAAGCACCCCAAACAAACCGAAACAATTATTTTAAAAAATGATTGATGACCTTTATACAGTAATATTTATCAAAAAAGACGAAAATTCATTTTTATTGTTGGAAGTGGTAATAAGTTTTTTTTTAATTTTTTTTATGAGATGTGTGTTGGTTTCCCTTTTGGCAGTGCATCTCGAAAACAAAGGTGTTTAAAATAACATATGAAGATTCCCAACAGATTCATCATAATCATCACAAGTCCGTATTTATAGTCAGTTTTCAAATATAAGACCGTTTTCAATACCTAATTTGTAAAAGCTAACACTCCATACGTTGACGAAAACGAGACTTGAAAACGGACTTGTATTTAAAAACTAACTGCGAATCCGAGCCATAAAGAGATTGTGAGTAACCACAGGCTTTTTTGTTACTTTCAAAATATAAAAAAAGTTTGCGGTTCCCATAAAATGACGTGAAATTCGTAATGTATTAATATTATTTAAGGAGGTTGGCTACACACAACAATGTTGCCATGTTAAAAGCATAGGAAAATTCGAAATGATAAGAATTTAATGAAATTTGGTGAGCATATTCTTTCGGATTAAATATGAATATACAAATTTTTAAAGATATTTCTTCTACATAGTTTTCGAGTAATTTAACACTAGAGTTCACATCCGTAAGCATAGGATTCTGATATATGGAGGTATATCTTTTGCATATTGTAAACTCCAATTATTCGACAACTATGTAGACGAAAAATTTGAAAAAATTTGTGTCATTGCATTTGATGCTGAAGAATACTATCACTAAATTTTATTGAATTCTTATCATATTGTCGTATGTAGCCACCCTCCTTAAGAAAAAAACGCAGAGATTCGAGAAGTTGTAAAGATTAACCCTCTCGGACCGTATGTTGCTTCTACGCAACACGCACGTTGAAGCCCCATAAAACTGCATCGGTCGTCAAGGTCAGGATTCTAGCTGCCTAGTTTTATCAAGCAAGGTAAGATGGTACCATAGATACTTTTAAACCCTGAGCTAAACTGTTTTTACACGTCAAAATATCAATATCGCGACGGCGTCCCGTGTCAAATTAGCGTGATGTGAAAACGTGTTTCAGTGATCGCAAAAAAAAGCACGTAAACATTTGTTTTTCATATTCCAAACGTTATATCCTTTCAACTGGAAGTTGATATGATGTATTTACAGTGATATTCGTTAGATTTTATCATCAATTTTCCTGATTTTACCCTCCAAGTGCCTGGTGCAGCGCGCACGCACCATTCAAAAATTCGTATTTCCCAAAAAAAAAATTGAAATGTCACGATGGATTCATCAACTAGAAGGTATTTCGAGATAAAGCTGTGAAGGAAATAATTTTTATTCAACGTAGAATGGGTCTCGGTCTGAGAGGGTTAACATCTCTTGGAAACAGAAGTTTCGAAACAAAGTTATATGTGTTTCAATTTTACAGGATACGAATGTACACAGATACACACAATGGAAAACATGTCTTATAAATATTACTTTATTAATATTGTAAGACATTTTAAGCGCGTATAAGTCTCGAAATCAAACACTTATAAATGTAAGGAAAAGGTGTGGAAATCACGACGTGTGATGTTGCAGTAAAGAACTGTAATTGAAACACAATATTTATCCATATGTTAACAATTATATTGTCTTACAAACTAATATTCTTATATCTCGTAACGTCGTACCTGAATCTACACAATCGTCGGTATTCCCGGTAATTGTGATTTTATATCTATCACTATGCCGTATGACGGCTAACGGGCGAATGCCCCTCCTCACGTCTCCTTTATTCGTGTACCCGTCGGACCGATCTGTGGTGTACACGAGTGGGGGACTAAGTTTGATACCGTTCCAAACTTACACACGTTCACATTGATTGATTGATTGATTGATAATTATTTATTATGCCTCGGAAAATTATCCTTCAGGCAAAGTTGGAAAACAAAATAAAAAATTACAATGATGAAATATACTTAAAACTACAACATTAATTCAGAGATCTGCATGACTGGAATTTTCAGGACTGATTTTGATGAATATTATCAAATCCTAGGGATGCCGATGTCAGAATCGATTTTGCAAGAATCGATTTTTGTCTAACCAATAATCGATTTTTTGAATCGATTTTTTTCAACTAATTAATTACCTGAATCGATTCGTTCAACTACAATTCAATTTAATACGATGAATCGATTTTTTTCTAACAAGCCAGCATCCTTATAGCCGTATGTCAGAATCGATTTTGTTCAACCAATAATCGATTTTTTGAATCAATTTTTTCTAACCAATTAATTACATGAATCGATTCGGTCAACTACAATTCGATTCGATGCGATGAATCGATTGTTTTCTAACAATCCGGCATCCCTATCAAATCCTAAAGGAATTGAGAATTGATTACAGAAAAGTCTCGAATATTCGGTGATTCGTGACTTGATGAAAGAAAAGTCTCCAGTACTAAACGAATTGAGAATTGGTGTGAGAAAAGTCCTGAATATTCGATTAATCGCGACTTGATTCAAGAAAAGTCTCAAGTCCTAAAGGAATTGAGAATTGGTGAGAGAAAAGTCCTGAATATTCGATTATTCACGACTTGATGGTTTCAAATGAATCGGTCATGAGAAAATATTATTGAAGCGTATATTGAATGCGCTCAGGGTACGAAAATACGCGCGAGTATTGAAAAAGAAGGAAAAAGAGCGAGAGAGAGAGTGAGAGAGAGATAGAGAGCGAGAGAGCGAGAGAGCGGGAGAGCCAGAGAGCAGGAGAGAGAGAGAGAGAGAGAGATATGATATGATATGATATTTATTCATTATTGCCTCAGTGCAACTTTTAGGCAAAAAAAATAATTAAGAACTACAAAAATAGAAATAGCCCAGTCGGGTTAGCAAAAAAAAGCGCCGAACCCTGCAAAAATTCCCGTGCTCAATTTTATTGTTGGAATCTTTGGGGGGGGTCAGTGGAAGTCTAAATTCAAAATGGCGACCAAATTCTAACGGTGCGTCAGCCGCCATTTTGAATTTAAGCAAAAACGGTTTTTGCTTAATAACTCTGCCACTTTCAATATTTCGACAAAAGTTTAAATGGCAAAGTTGTTGCAAATTTAATTCTCTACAATTTATTTCTTGCAAATTTTTTCGTATGATCGATATTTTTAGAGTTAAGCAGCAAAATAGTGAAAAAGTATTATTATCAAGTTATCTCGTTTGTTATTAACTTTTGGACATAAATGCTCAACAACAAAGTTGTAGAGAATTAAATTTCCAAGAAATTTAGTCCATACGACTTTTTTGTAGAATCAATATTTAAGGTGCTACGCTTGCGGTAAAGGCAAAGAGTACCGTAAAAATTGTATTTTGCGAACTCCTTTCCTATTATATATATTCTATTCCACGGTATTCCACGTCAAACCGGCTGCCTTTTTCCCTGACCCTCACCGATTTGGTTAATTTTTTTTTATATGATTATATGAAGTCTAAAAGTCACCCTGAAATTTTTTGAGATTTTTCTGAACAGCCATTTTTGAAAAAAAAAAATCTAAAAAAAAGCCCCTTTTTAAGAATCTGAAAAAATTCCTAAAAATCGGTGATGATATGCCAAACATTCTAAGCGATTTTTTCTGTGTTTTTATGAGCTATAAAAGTTGAAAAAATTCTCAAAAAATCAAGAACTACTTTTTTGAGGCCAATAGTTGAATATTTTCGTACCCAAACAATTTTTTGGGATATTTTAGACCAGTACAAGACAAAAAATATTGAGCCAGGCAAAAAGTTGAGGTATTCATTGAGGTTGAGGTTCATAATTTTGATTTGATTGTTCGAAAATTGTGAGGAAAATTAGTTTTAGGTGCTAAAATATTCAACTATTGGGCCGAAGTAAGTGTTTTTCGATATTTTTTGGAATTTTTTAACGTTATTAACCGATTAATACACAGAGAAAATCGTACTTCCACTACGGACGGTAGCTTAAAATGTTTGGCATATCATCACCGATTTTTAGGAATTTTTTCAGATTCTTAAAAAGGGGCTTTTTTTTAGATTTTTTTTTTTCAAAAATGGCTGTTCAGAAAAATCTCAAAAAATTTCAGGGTGACTTTTAGACTTCATATAATCATATAAAAAAAAATTAACCAAATTGGTGAGGGTCAGGGAAAAAGGCAGCCGGTTTGACGTGGAATACCGTGGAATAGAATATATATAATAGGAAAGGAGTTCGCAAAATACAATTTTTACGGTACTCTTTGCCTTTACCGCAAGCGTAGCACCTTAAATATTGATTCTACAAAAAAAATCGTATGAACTAAATTTCTTGGAAATTTAATTCTCTACAACTTTGTTGTTGAGCATTTATGTCCAAAAGTTAATAACAAACGAGATAACTTGATAATAATACTTTTTCACTATTTTGCTGTTTAACTCTAAAAATATCGATCATACGAAAAAATTTGCAACAAATAAATTGTAGAGAATTAAATTTGCAACAACTTTGCTATTTAAACTTTTGTCGAAATATTGAAAGTGGCAGAGTTATTAAGCAAAAACCGTTTTTGCTTAAATTCAAAATGGCGGCTGACGCACCGTTAGAATTTGGTCGCCATTTTGAATTTAGACTTCCACTGACCCCCCCCCCCCAAAAGATTCCAACAATAAAATTGAGCACGGGAATTTTTGCAGGGTTCGGCGCTTTTTTTTGCTAACCCGATTGGGCTATTTCTACTTTTGTAGTTCTTAATTATTTTTTTTGCCTAAAAGTTGCACTGAGGCAATAATGAATAAATATATCATATCATATCTATCTATCTATCTATCTATCTATCTATCTATCTATCTATCTATCTATCTATCTATCTATCTATCTATCTATCTATCTATCTATCTATCTATTTATCTATCTCTATCTCTATCTCTATCTCTATCTCTATCTCTATCTCTATCTCTATCTCTATCTCTATCTCTATCTCTATCTCTCTCTCTGTCTCTCTGTCTCTCTGTCTCTCTCTCTCTCTCTCTCTCTCTCTCTCTCTCTCTCTCTCTCTCTCTCTCTGTCTCTCTCTCTGTCTCTGTCTCTGTCTCTCTCTCTGTCTCTCTCTCTGTCTCTCTCTCTGTCTCTCTCTCTGTCTCTCTCTCTCTCTCTCTCTCTCTCTGTCTCTCTCTCTCTGTCTCTCTCTCTCTCTCTCTCTCTGTCTCTCTCTCTCTCTCTGTCTCTCTCTCTCTCTGTCTCTCTGTCTCTCTGTCTCTCTGTCTCTCTGTCTCTCTGTCTCTCTCTGTCTCTCTCTG
>JBBLXU010000676.1:0-31162 GCA_037893425.1 Campoplex nolae
TTTTTGATATGTACTAGAAGCTATCAACGTTAAACGAAAAACAAAAAATATCCATTTTATTTGCATCACCCTAATCTATACATTACCGGACACTGTGTTCGTACATTGAACTTTACTGAAGAAAGACAAGGTCACATTGATCAATGTTTTAGGTACGTAACATAAAAATCGCGTTGGCCATGCGTACACGAGTCATTTGTATATGACCGAATTTGTAAAAATAGGACGGGCTAGCTCAGTAACAATTATGGAAGATGGTTGACCTTACTTTTAAACTCTCACTGGGATTGAAAATATGGCAAACAATTGCAAAATTGTCAAAAACGATCCACATGCCTAGTTTATTTTCGGATCACATACAACCTATGTAAGCACGGTTCATCAAAAGAAATATCTTGTAAACATTCATGTAACAATTGTACATATTTAATAGTCTATACTTATTCCCTTCAGCGTTCCGGCCACGATAAAACTTCGTAGGATCATTTTATAAATGAAAATGATAATTTATTATTATGTTAAAATTAATTGCGTCCCGAATATATATTTTTTTTTTTGTTAATCATGGCGAGGATGATCGGAAAAACAAGCGACGTGTCATTACAGTAAACGGTAATTATTATCAGATCTCTATCCTTCTCGCGTTCGAGTTCGGTCAGTGGGTTTTCCCTATGATTTTTTAATAATTTCCCGTCAAAATTCCTAAAATGGAAATTGTAAAAAGTGTTCCATTTCGTGTACGCAATTAATTCGGTCGCGGTGGCGTCTTCGCCTTTCACCTTATAATTTCACTTTTCGTTTCATTATTATTGCCGCGTGTTCTTAGCTGTTGCGAAGCAGCTTTCGATAATATTCCGGGCAATATAGTAATAGTATCGTGGCTGAATCCGAAAATCTCCCGTATTTCGATGTAATTGTTCGTTTTCCGTGTTATTTTCCGTATTGTCACCGTGAAAATATTCGCGACCAAGTCTGAAATCAAAAACCAATAAAATTTAGTCAAAGTATCATCAAATCCTCCCCCCAACGTTCTCTGATTATTTTTTTTTTTTATTCAAAAGTTTTTGTTGGCCTTCTAGTGTAAATTGCTATTTTGCACGAAAAATTCCGCTATTTTGTAGGTGGGAAATCCCCTTAATGTAAAAAAAAAATTTTTAACTAACCGTTGGGGGGAGAATTTGATGATACTTTGACTAAATTTTAATGTTTTTTGATTTCAGATAATTTCCGACCGAGATATAGTGAACACCGCAAATTGTTTTTATTTTCTAAGACGTTCTGGGGCAAGCTCTGTCACCGGCTTGTTTTTCAATACTTTCACATGAAAAAATTACAGAATATTGTTAAAAGTATACTTAACCTAGCATACTGGCTATTTTGGGTCCGCCACCTCGAATTTTTCAATTCTGATGTTAGAATCGTAATCAGCGACCTGAAAAACCTCTCTATACCGAATTTCGTTCCGATTGAACGAAAAATCACGAACTTGACCGAAAATAGTCGCTATTTTGGATTTTTTACGCCAGAATTGTAATCAGCGACCCTTAAAACCTTGAGAATACCTGGGATTTTGGAAATTTTTCCGATAGAAAAATGTGCCCCTCAAAGGGTTAATGATGTACAAAAGGTTTGAATAAATTCGCTGAATCCATACTTTTAAAAAAATTTCACAAAAAAGTGTTTTTTTTACGCTGATACCCTTACCCCTCCCCCTTCCCCTTAACTGTCAAAAATTGGTAGAGAAATAATACAGTGGCGAAATGAACACGATCATGAGGTCAAACCAATGAAGACTAGAGTACCGTTCATTCCTCAAAAATCATTCATCTTTGAGAATATTGCGGTGAAGTAAAAAAAAAATTACCCGCGTTTGAAATCTGTTATACTTTTTGGCATCTCAACTTAACTTTTTTAGTTACAATGTTCTAGAACTATACAACATGAAAGCTCGTAATGTTTGCGATCCTAGAACTATTACCACGATTTCCATAATGATATACTTATACCGTAATTTTCAGTGTCGTCTTCGTGATGGCCCTGATGACAGCGGTCAGTTATTCGCTTCATAAAACCGATTCTCTGGTGGAAAATTCAACAAATCCAGAAATTGTTCCGCCATCATCTCCATTGGAATTAACATGGATGCAAGATGACCCTAATCTCAAAATTATGAACGAAATGGTTGAGCATTCTCTTACCACAAGCGAGTGGCAAGCTGCTGTGCAAGCCGGACAAGAAGCTATAACTTTGCGGATCGCAATCGATACTGTAAGTGAGCCACTGCCAGCACCATCACCCGATTCTAGGCATCAGTATGCGGTAAAAACTAGTCTCAAAGCTGGAAAATTAGCTTTGGGTGGGATAGGAGAATTGGCTGCAACGCGATTGATTGAAAAATCTCGGCTAGAGCTGGGGGCACCATCCTCAGTTGGTTCTTATTTCAAAAACATTTGGGTACCTACTAATGCGTGCAAAGAATTTTTCATAAAGGTTTGTCCACCTAGCAAATATCGAACTTTCGATGGTACTTGCAATCATCCTAGAAATTACGGCGCAGCCTTGACACCGTTCACTAGAAAAATCCCGGCAGATTACGCCGATGGGATCGACTTACCGAGAACAGGAAAGTTTAATAAACCATTACCGTCTGCGAGAGAAATCAGCCTGAAAGTTCATCCACCCGCGCCTAGTACAAACCCTGATTTTACGGTGATGTTAGCAGTGTTTGGCCAATTTTTGGACCATGACATAACAGCAACGGCAATCAGCCAGGGTACAAACGGTACTTCTATATCCTGCTGTCCTGCAGAACTTCATAATCATCCTGAATGCTTCCCTGTGGAAGCTGGGCCCGGCGATCCAGTTTTCGATTCAGCCGGAAGAGATTGCATGGAATTTGTCAGGAGTGCACCTGCTCCGCAATGCAAAATAGGACCCCGTCAACAACTCAATCAAGTAGGTTTTCCATAATGTATAGGAGTCATTTCACACCAACTCGGCAGACGTTTGCCCTGACCCCAGCAAATCCTATTCATTTTTTAAATGATTGCATTGAGCTTGAAAGAAATCCTAAAATCTTTATAGATTTTCATAAATTGCCATCATTTAAAGAAAACAAAATCGGAAAGAAGCGCCGTTTTAAAAATGTTAAAAAAATTGGAATTTCTTTCGGACTCAATGCAATCGTATGAAAAAAAAAAAAAAACGTATCAAATTTGCAGTGTTCAGAGAAAAAGCCTGCAGGATTGGCGTAAAATTTTATCTATATCTGAAAACTGAAGATTAGTAATTCAATCATGGAATATTAAAAATCCCTTGATAATTTATTTTTCCTACTCATCGCCTTCTTCGGGGATTTGCAACTCACAGTAATATTAAAAAATGTATCATAATGAAAATGGAACAAAATTTCTTGATCATATCAAAATATTTAGCAGTGATGAAACTTTTGCGTTCCAGGTTACATCCTTCATCGATGGTTCTGTTATTTATGGATCAGATGGTGAAACAGTCAAGTCTCTTCGAAAAGGCCAGGGTGGTTTATTGAGAATGTTTGTAACACCGGACAACAGGACTCTGCTTCCACAAAGCACAAACCCCAATGATGGTTGCAACCGAGATATAGAGAGTGCTCGAGGACGTTACTGTTTTGCGTCTGGGGATGGAAGAGCCAACGAGAACTTACACCTTACGACAATGCATCTTTTGTGGTCTCGACAGCATAACAAAGTTGCTACAGAGCTTTCTACAATAAATCCAACGTGGGACGATGAAACCATTTTTCAAGAAGCTCGTCGAATAATTGGAGCGCAGTTACAACATATCACGTACAACGAGTTCATCCCAGTGATCCTGGGTGAAGAGGAAACATATCTCCGGAAATTGAAGCCATTATCTTCTGGTTTCCGAGCTCAAAATGATTCGAACCCGATTAATCCAGCTATAGCGAATAGCTTTGCTTCTGCAGCTTTTAGATTCGCGCATACATTATTGCCGGGACTAATGAAGGTTTCAAATTTGCAAAATGGGACGTTTTCCTACGTAGAACTACATCGAATGCTCTTTAATCCATACAGTTTGTACAAAAAAGGTGGCATGGATAGTTCGTTGACGACAGTTACTTCCAACACCATTCAAAAAACAACCACACACGTTACTTCTCAACTGACAAAACATCTTTTCGAAGATCCTCTAGCCAATGCAACCGTTCCTTGCGGCTTAGATCTCGTTTCATTGAACATTCAAAGAGGCCGAGATCACGGTCTTCCTGGCTACATCGTTTGGCGACAGTTTTGTGGACTCAGCAAGGTCCAAACTTTTGAAGATCTTCGTGGTGAACTTGATGATGATGCTTTGACCGAAATTTCTAAACTGTACCATCAGGTAGATGACATTGACCTTTATACTGGAGCACTTGCCGAAATGAAAAGTTCCGATGGTCTAATCGGCCCCACGTTCAAGTGTCTCATTGGAGATCAATTCTCGAGAATTCTAAAAGGTGATCGGTTCTGGTACGAAACACCTGGGAATCTACAATCTTTCACAGAAGGTTACATTTAATTCTACATATTTTAATTATCATATCATAACAGTTTAAGGTTATTTAAGGGTACTGATAAACCTATGATTATTTTGAGACAAAAACGTTGTAATACAAGTAAAATGCCAAAGGTGCATCAATAAGTTGATACACCTTATTTTTTTACAAGATTTTTTTCCATTTGTAATTTGTAGAATTCTGCAAGTCGTGCTATACAGGTATGGCATATCTGAACACTTTCCCATCGCTCATTCATCATAACCTATTGTTACTCATTCTAACCTTTTTTCAAACTGCACATTTAAAATCTCGGGAAAAATGAGTTTGTTAATTTATCATATCTGATATCATATCTGAAAATGTTCATAAAAATTCAATACAGGAAAGTCGATCAAACTTATGTATCGGATACCACGTTGCTTCACTCCCAAATGAGACAAAACACTAGTTGTTGGTAAAGACCTGTTGGTGTTTTGGTAATCCTTTACATAATTTCTTTTTTTTAATCAGGGAATTTTGCATATCGTTAATTCTTTTACCTTTGCGTAGAAGACGTACTGATATCTAGTGGAAGTTGATTTGAAGAACGACAATTACTGTGACTCAATAGATATGATATAACAACAGAAATTCACATGCTTCCGGGTCAATATAAAATCGACATGGCGAGCCAGCAAGCAACTTCGCTGGGGCAATTGTACTGGGAACACATACACACTTTTTCGTTTGTGACTTGGATCCCCGCTTTCTTACTGCCTTCCAAATCCGCGGTTTATCTACGAATTATTTCATTCCGAAAGTGCGCCTCAGATATACCGTGCCTGGCCTGGACAGTATTAGTCACGACTGAGAATTACAAGTAATCTAACAAATAAAGCTATGTACAGTTCGCAGTTAGCCCAAAAGTTATTGTAGATTTCTTTTTGAAAAAAAAAAAAAAAAATAATAATTTCTACATAGTGCAGAATAGATTGCGTTCATACTTTTTGGTTTGTTTATATCATTTTGTATCTATTTATATTATTATGTGTTTATTTATACTTTTTATCAGATCAGTTGAATGAGATCCGAAAAACCACCCTGGCGAAATTGATTTGCGACTGTTCTGACGAAATATATCACATCCAACCGGAAGTAATGCGTTCAGTCAATATCAAGAATCCGATGCTGTCATGTGAGGACCTTCCAAGCCTGGACTTGTCGTTCTGGAAGGATCCACCAGTGTCAATTTTAAAAGCAACAAAGACAGCAGAGAAGCCCGAAGAATGGATTAATTTCGAGAATAATATTAAGCTAACGATTAAGAAAGTGGTTGATGATTTGGTCAAATATCCGGCAAATGGAAATGTCAGTTGGGTAGAATTTGGAAAATGGTTAAATAATTCATTCACTGAGCTCAAAAACGAGATCATCAGTGTCCAACCGGTAACTAGTGGTATTATCGAAAAACTATCAATGGTGAAAAACTCGAAAATGAATATCAATAAAGCATCTGACAAATTCTCTAAACTAGAAATCGACCCGATGAAACGTTCAAAAACTACAATAAACAATAACTGGACACAACTTAAAAACGAGGTGACAGCAAGTCTCACAAATGCTTTAGTGAATGCAACTGGCGTTCCAACAATTGAGCAGCGCAACGGAATATTAAGGAGTGTAACATCTGAAGTTGAAACGATCGGAAAAATGATCGGATCCCTCCAGACATCAAAAGCTAATTTTCAAAACGATACCATAGCAACAGCTGACATAGTGCAATTGAAAAAAGACTTCGTCGAAGCTATCAAATCTGCAATTGATCGTATTCAAAATCGAGCACCACCTCCTGGTGATGTGACCTGGATAACTTATGGAGACGAAATAAAAAAACAATTTAAATATGTTGAGAATTATGCTCGTATCTTGTCGAATAAAACGGTCCGAAATGTATCAACACCGCAACTAAATAACGATGATGCTTTTGCAAGCCAAAAAATTAGGAAAAAAGTAACTGGAATCGATCTAAAAGGTGACAATTTTTGGTCCAAATTTAGTGAGGATATAAACCAACCTACAATTAACGCAATTGAGAGCATGACCAGAAAACAATTAATACTACCAAATGCACCAGAATCGATGACTACAAGCCGGAAAATTATGAACGCTTTCTCCAATTTCAAAGACGATTTCGCTGAGATGGGTAAAACAAAATCAGAGCAATATTCCGAGTCATCGAAGAATCCACTCATAACGAATTTTTGGGAAAATTTCAGAAATGGTTTGAATGATTCAATACAAAATGCTTATTTGGAAATCGCGGCAATAAAAGATCCGTCTCTCAGCGATCCTGCTTGGACTAAATTTCAGGCAGAGATAATGAACTCGTTCGCCATATTCAGAGACAAAAACACGGAGTTTGAAGAACGAAATAAAAGGGTTTTAACAAATACAATCCAGCCAGAAAAAGTTAGTCTTGTTCCGTTCGATTGGTACACTTTTAAATCTGAAATTTTACATTCTGTTACAAACATTTTGAATAATACCATTGAAATCATTCCTTTAGCTAATAAAACAATGTGGACACAATTTAAGGCGGATATTATTAATCAATACAAAAAAATTCCTATCAAGGAAACAACAAAAAAATTACCGATTTTCGAAGGGGTGGAAAAATCAGAAAAGTCAATCTTCGATTGGCTGTCATTGAAAAATGAAGTAAATGAAGCCATGAGTGAAATAGTTGACAAGAAATTGAAAAAACAATTGGCTGCGTATGACACATATTCAGTATTGACGGAATCAAAAGTCGAATTGACGAAATCAATCAATCCGAAGAAAGATGTGTTACAAGTTTCACCTTTTCTGGAAGATTGGGTTAATTTTATGGCCGAAATTAATGACTCTCTGGCTCGATCGTTTGGGTCAATCCATTCGAAAGCTCCTTTTTCGACGAATGTCTCGAGCTGGACGTTTTTCAAAAACTCAGTAAAAAATGAATTTTCTACACTAAGAAACACAAGAGATTCTTTAAATGCTAATATCTCTTTGCAAACTAGTGCAGGTTTGCAAGTTCCTTTTACGTCAGTTTCTCAAAATCTAGAATCAAAAATGCAGACAATGAATGAAGTTGCTGAAAATTTGCCGGATTTTGGATCGACTCAAACAGTTTTACAATCGATGAAAACCGTTGATAATAAAGGCACTGCACCCGTGATTGATTGGGATGCTTTTGAAAAAGAAATCAACAATACGGTAGTATCTTACCTGAAAGCTATAAATGACACTGATGCTGAAGAATGGAAAGCAACGAAAGATCTGATTCAAAACTCATTTATGCAGTTCCGTGATCAAATTCTTGCATCAAGAAATCACACGGCCGAGACCACAGGGTATCTTTGAAAAGAATATGCATGCATATTTATGGGGCATTCCACGCCAAATCGACCACTGCTTGACCTTTACATTATGTATTTTGCTGATTTCCTTTCCTCTTCTCAAGCGCACTGAAACAAACTCACCTGATTTTTTTGAAATTCTTATCTCAAAAAATGTATCCAGCAGAAATTTTCGAAAAATTTCAAATTTTTTTTTCATCAATCTATGACTACCCAAAAAATAGAGCAAATCCAATAGATCGGGGGTCAACATTTTCGTTTTTGAATGTTCTTTCATTAGAAAATATTTGAAAAACTATGAAATTAATTATTCGACCTGTTTTTTCAGTTTTAAGCAAAAAATCATTCTTTCTACAGTAATTGTCTCCTTCAATTTTCTTCAAATTTTTTCATGGAAAGTAGTTAAGGTTTTGACGAATTTTAAGCACAATGTGATCTTGGGCAAATCATTATTTCTGTGTGTTCATGATTTTATTGATTTTTCGCTCAATTTTCAGTATGAAAGCATTTTTTCTACAGTCATTGTCATCTTCGATTCTAATTAACTCCCGACTGCCCGTAGGGCAAAAAGACGGGAGTTATGCGTTTCACTGCGATCAGTGGGTGGGGGGATATTCCTTTGTCGCCAGTTTTCTTAGAAACGGTGACAGTTGTCTTAACCAATCTTTTACATCACTTTCTATATGTGCCGGACAGTGTTCTTATTTGTAGTATATCAAAATTCATCACTAACTTTTTTGTTTATTTAACTTAAACTTTTTTTTTGGGTCATCATTTTCATCTAACGTGACAAAAAATATGTATTGTTTCGTATTTATACCATGTACTACTAGCAGCATTGGCAATGAATATCGGAGAACTGGAAGTGAATATAAAAAAAAAAAAATAATGCAAACATTTTGCATTAAAAAAAAATTGCCATAAACTTTGAAAAGTGTGAAATAAAAAAATGTTTTAAAAAACATAAAATAACTCCCGACTGATAAAATCGTACAGCTTGATGAAAATTGTTTTAAAAAAACGAAAAATCTCCTCACTTCTAAATGTCATATTAAAAAAAGAAAAACTTGGGAAAAAAACAAGAAAATAATCATAAAAAAAAACTCCCTCAGGATTTCGTTTTTCTGATCTGAAAATATTTATCAATGAATAATTGAACGATACTTATGGCAACTGATATGGAATTGAGAGGATGTTGGGAGACGTTTGCTGCATTTCTTGTGCATACTCTAGGAAACGTCTCCCAACATCCCCTCACTTCCAAATCAGTTGCCATAATTATCATTCAATTATTTATTGATAAACATTTTCAGATCAGAAAAACGAAATCCTGAGAGAGTTATTTTACGATTATTTTCTTGTTTTTTTTTCTTTTAAATATGACATTTCGAAGTGAAGAGATTTTTCGTTTTTTTTAACAATTTTTTTCAAGCTATACAATTTTATCAGTCGGGAGTTTTTTTTTGTTTTTTAAAACATTTTTTTATATCACACATTTCAAGTCAAAGTTTATGGTTATTTTTTTAATCCAAAATGTCCATATCACTTTTTTTATATTCACTTTCAGAATTCCGATATTCACTGCTAGTGCTGCTAGTACATGGTAAAATAAAAAATGAATACAAAACAATATATATTTTTTATCACATTAGATAAAAATTATACATCAGTAATGAACACTCTTGTTCATGGAATAAATTTAACTCTCACTTGTATTTCGATAGATATTTTTTTGTGCAATAAAAATATATCAATATAATCAATGAATGTTCATTGCAGAAAGAATGATATACTTATGATCACAATAGGCTTAAAATTCTTCAGAAAAGTAACGACTTTTCATGAAAAATGGTAAATAAAATCGAAGATGACAATGACTGCAGAAAAAACGCTTGTAAACTGAAAACTGGGCAAAAAAATCAATAAAATCATAAAAACACATCGAAATAATGATTCGCCCACGATCGCATTAGGCGTAATGTCATCGAAACTATAACTACGTTTCATGAAAAAATTGAAAGAAAACCGAAGATGCTAATTAGTCTAGAAAAAAAGAAACGATTTTATACTGGAAATGGAAACAAAAATAATCAATAAAATCATAAAAACTGTATCAATCACTGTAGAAAAAACGGTTTTTTGCTTAAAATTGAAAAAAACAGGTCGAATAATTCATTCCATAATTTTTAAAATATTTTCTAATGAAAGAAGATTCAAAAACGAAAATTTTGACCCCCGATCCATTCGATTTGCTCTATTTTTTGAAGAGTTTTAAATTAATGAAAAAAATAATAGGAAATTTTCCAAAAATTTCCGCTGGATACATTTTTTTAGATGAAAATTTAAAAAAAATCAGGTGAGTTTCTTCCAGTGCACTTGAAAAGAGAAAAAAAAATCAGCTAAATACAAAATGCAAAGGTCAAGCAGTGACCGTATTGACGTAGAATGCTCCTTACATTTAAAAACGATTATCCATGGGGTTATTTATCTAAAATATTTGAATAATCGGAAATTCAATACTCCGTTTACTATAATAATGATATCGCGTTTTCCATAGTTGAAAACGTACATTTAAAAAACGGCAAGAATTTCTTTTATTTGTGTAAAAATCGGTAATAATATGGTATCGTGATAAGACTCCTTGAAAAGGAAAAAAAAACAATCGAAATAGTAATAGGTGCACGTTCGGAAAAATTGGCTATCCACAAAATAAAGTGGTATATTAAACTGCTATTTACTATTATCGTCGGTATGCCCCTAATTAAATGAACTAATTACATATTGAAAATAATACGAGGTGAATTGGAAATTATAAGGTCTTTTTTGAACAATATTGTCCTCGGACGGATTAATTCGGATCTACGATATGAATAAAAAGTCGAGGAAACATGATTAGTTCGCTTGTTCCGATCTTAAATATACTCGTACGTAAAGTGATAGCATTTTTCTTCATCTACTATTCGAAAGAATTAACATATGTACTATGACGGTATGTCATTTAAGGACAACGATTTATTTTACAGTTACGCCCTAAAATTCTTCAGATCACATCCAAAAACGAAACTATGTGAAAGGAAGGCCCTGTCAAAAAACAAAAAATATAGAGGTTACGCAACGATTTTGAAGTTTTCTATTCAATTAACATGGGAAATTTTTTTTAGTCACTACTTTTATTATCTTATTTCGATTTTTCATGCTGTAATATTTTTCAAGCGGCTTCTCGTAGCAAATTGGTTGTTCTACGATAAAGTCTATTGAACCAAACCTGTAGAATTACTACTTGCAGAGTTCTAGACGATTAAAGTTGATTATGTGAATAATTTTTTTTCCAAATTCAACAGACTTCACTTTTTTTCTAAGCAGTGGGCCAGTTTTAATCATTATATAGTGACAGAATCTGAAAAACTGATTTGTATGAAATTTAAATCTAGAAAAAAATTATTCACAAATCAACTTTAATCGCCTAAAACTTTGAAAGAAGTGATTGTACAGGTTCGGTTCAAAGGATTTTTAGTGATTATTCAGCAGTTGGGCTCCACCTACTATAATAGACCTATAATAATTACCGGATTTTTTTCAACTCATGCATTTCTCCATAATGTTTCCACATAAAGTTTCTCTGCATGTTTGAAAAATCGCACAAATCTTCTCTCAGAGAAAAATATCCTGGATAAGGGTATTAGTGGTCCCTCGTTTCTCTATAATATGAAAAAATTCAAAACACCGTTTGATAAAATTTAAAAAGTTAGAAAATAAGTTGAGCTCTGTTGGAATATACGTCGCCAAGTAAAAGAGGCTTTATTTCGTTTTATGGAATTTTTAAATGTGGTTTTGATGTTGATAGAAAAAACAATTAACTTCGGAAATACGATCATTTCACCAAACAAATTTAAAAACATAAAAAAGGTGGGTTGAAAAAATTTTTTTACGTTTACAATTCGGTTGGTGAAATAACTGTATTTCTGAGCTTAATAATTTCTTCTATCAACATCCGCCAAACACAAATGAAACATTTTCAAAATGCAGTAATGCCTGCCGTACTTGGTCACGTATATTTCAACAAAGTTCAACTTAATTTTTTTAATGGTTGTAAATTTTATTAAGCGGTGTTGTGTACTTTTTTATATCATAGGGAAATATATCGATATATTTTATGTCATAGGGAGATATTCGCTATGTGTTATCACTTCCTTTTTCTATAGTATTTTCAAATATTTCGGTCCATACAAACTCCTATGGAGGCTGTATAGGATTGATTTTTCCTTCAAGAAATCAATAAATTGGTGAAAATTTTCTATTTTTTTTTTTTCGTAGGGTTTTTGATTTTCCGTGATATCATAGGGAAACGATAGACTTCTGTACCTATGTACTTGTCTGGGTTTTTCCGCTGATTGTTATGAAACATCTATAATAATTACGACGAGTAACGAAAAAACAAATCGCAAAGAATTAATGAGGCATTCCACGCCATTCCGCGCGGCCGTGACCCCGACCATTTTTGATTGTCCTGAATTTTTTTTACAATGTAGTACTCAACGATAGGAATATCCAAACCAATTTTCAGATTTTTATGTCACGTCTTTCAAAAGTTACGATTAAAAAAAAAAAACCCAAATTAAGCGAGATTCGGAAACGTCCCAACGCCTATATCTCTGGAAATAATGAACATAATAGAAAAATGTTGCTGCATCGATTTTTTCATTTTTGTTCATACTTTCAGAAAACAAAAGGAGAACCATAATAAATCAGCGTTGTCAAGGTTTTTTCAAAATCTGAAGTAAGTACATCTATTGCTTTTAAAGATGATTGCCATTTTTTATTTTTTCAAACAAATTCCTGGAATAGGATGACCAACTTCAAGACTTTTCATGCTATCCCGATCATGGGCCGATTTTTTTTCTACTACTTTTTTTCTAATAGTGAAATTTTTTTTTCCGAAAAATTTGAAGTTTTTTATGTGTATCTTATCATAAACACAGATGTATATATATCTGTGATTATGATATGAAAAACTTCTATTGAAAAAAAAATATTCTAAATTACAAAAAAAATGGACCCACCATATAGGACCAGCGTCAAAAGTCGTGGAATTGGTCACTTTAGAGAATTTTTCGGAAAAAATTGAAAATAGCAATCACCTTGAAAAACAGTATTGTTTACTTCAGTTGCAAAAAATAACGATGACAACGCTGATTTATTATGTGTTTCCTTTTTTTTCTTAAAGTACGAATGAAAATGACAAAAATCAATGCGGTAACATTTTTGGATATGTGGATTGTTCTCACAAGGAAAGTCTTTCCGCTGACCCCCTTCGATTTCGATGAAATTTAAATATGTTATTCTACATCAAAATCTAAGAGACACGTATTTTTTTTATCGGCGGAAAAACGTTTCTAGGGGGTGAAATTATCCCTCAAAGTTCAGACCTCCGAGGGGTAGTTTTCAGGTTTCACCTATTTTCACTCGAGATAATCGAATGCACCCAAATGGATAATTTACTTAATGATAAACGATGAAAAATGCAACTGGTTTCATATCGGGGGGTTGCATAGAAAAAAAGTTATAGGGGTTGAAATTCACAAAATCGTTGTAACAAAAAAACTATTGCACGTATCTCGATGGATTCAATTGCACTTTGAAGAGGGCTAAAAAATAGTAGATACGGATTTTTTCGTTTTTCTCGCAAATCAAGTTAAGGGGGTGAACTACCCCTATATATGTCTACATTAAATCTCAATAAAACTGAAGTATTTCTTTTTTTTTCTTATTTCTTCTCCTCGTGATACGTGTTTTCTTCCAATTTACAACAACCGTACCATGTATATATGATTTAATGAACGCGGTTTTATCCAGAAGCCAACTGGAGAAACGAGTATATATAGAACCACTTTCGTTTTTTTTAGCGATTTTATTGGAAAATCGTGTTTCTCGGAACGAAATACTCCGGAATTAGAAAAAATGAGTTTCGATATTCTCATTTGTTGCTGAGATATTCGAACGAAAAGATCATGAAATACGCGCGGCGCGTTTCTCCAGGCCCGTTGCTCTCCCCCACTCTTCAACTACTCTCGCGCGCTCGGCCGTTTTTCGTCATATTCAGCTCTATTTCTAACATGTTCCTCGGCGTTTTCACGCAAAACCAAGATAAGCGATTTGAAGTATGAGACTTCTACTTTCGAAATCGTTTTGTTAAATTAAAATGACATAATATCCGTCGCATTTATGCCTGCTGGAAAATTGCATAATAAAAAATTGAAATGGCCACAGATTGAAAACTATGCATCGGACAGTGCCTGCTCTTCGCACACATGAAGTTTACATTAATGATTAGTACTGGCCGGAGGATTTACGCTACAACTCAAAAAATGACCGAGTTATGAATTTTTGAAAAAACTGTTCTTTTCCCGGTTTTTTCGATTTTCTCCTGAACTAACGGTCCGATTGGGTCGTTTGACCGCTCATTTTCTTCGTATTTTTATTCTCTACAATTTCTTTATTGATATTATCACGATTAGCGTGATAGTTTTCATTCTATAAACAAAAAACCAAAAAAACAACGATTTTTTGCATGAAATTGTTAATAACAAAGCTGTTGGTTAAAATTTGGAGTGAAAAACATGTCACTAGATTATATGGAGCTATTCTTCAAACAATGGCCCAGCCGGTTTTCCGATAACACTTTTGTCATGGAAAAATTTATCTAGCTTGGCCTATTTTGGAAGCGAGTCACAAACTGAACAGAGGTGACTCCCAGATAACACCATCAAGTAAAGAGGGAGATATGATAACTATGAAAATATGTCAGTATATACGAAATTTTTGTGAAAAATATGAGAAATGCATATTTTAAAAATTTATCTTGTGGTTTATTCATTATTAACTAATAAAAAAAATTGTTATTCGTAAAAGTTATGCAATCTGTAATTTTTTGCGAAAAAAAATAAATAAGAGAATTCTTCCAAATTATGAGTGTGATTCGTATGAATACCGTAAAAGGTTACAAAAAATAAAAAATTGATAGAGTGGTAGAATTTTCAACAGAAAAATTCGATTTTTTCCAATTTTCCTTGCTTAATTAGGTCAAATCCATTGTTTAAATAAATTTCAAATGGAATCTTTAAAGTATAACTAGGAGAGTCTCAAAATGCCTTCAAATAAAAAACAAACCATTAAGATTGGACGCATACTTTTGGATCTATCACTTTCACCAGTTATGAAAATGTAATTTCGAGAAAAATCTATCCATCGGTTGATATGTAGATGTTGAGAATTTTAAGAAAACACGTATCACGAGGAGAGGAAATAAGAAAAAAAAGAAATACTTCCGTTTTATTGAGATATAATGTAGACATATATAGGGGTAGTTCACCCCCTTAACTTGATTTGCGAGAAAAACGAAAAAATCCGTATCTACTATTTTTTAGCCCTCTTCAAAGTGCAATCGAATCCATCGAGATAGGTGCAATAGTTTTTTTGTTACAACGATTTTGTGAACTTCAACCCCTATAATTTTTTTTCTATGCAACCCCCCGATATGGAACCAGTTGCATTTTTCATCGTTTATAATTAAGTGAATTATCCATTTGGGTGCATTCGATTATCTCGAGTGAAAATAGGTGAAACCTGAAAACTACCCCTCGGAGGTCTGAACTTTGAGGGATAATTTCACCCCCTAGAAACGTTTTTCCGCCGATAAAAAAAATACGTGTCTCTTAGATTTTGATGTAGAATAACATATTTAAATTTCATCGAAATCGAAGGGGGTCAGCGGAAAGACTTTTCTTGTCAGAGATACATGGGCCAAGCTACATAAATTTTTTCATGTAAAAAGATATAAAAGGAAATCGGCTGCACCATCTTATGTAGAATAGGTCCACATGATACAGTGACATGTTTTTCACTCGAGTTTATTATTGACAGCTTTTTTATTAACAAGTTTATTTATGCAAAAAATCGCTTTTTTTAATTTTTCGCTTATAAAATGAAAACTATCAGAGCAATCATAATAGTGTCGATGGAAAAATTACAGATAATAAAAATACGAACAAAATTAGCGGTAGAACGGCAAAAATGCCGTTTTTTTTTTAATCCATAACTCAGTTATTTTTCGAGTTGTAACGTAGATCCTTCGGCCAGTACTAGTTGTTGATATGAACTTTATTTGTGCAAAAAGCAGGCACTGTTCGATGGATAGTTTCCGATCTGTGGCTATTTGAATTTTTCACTATCAAATTTTCCAGCAGGCCTCAATGCCGCTGTAATTGTCCGATTACAATTTACAAAAACGATTTCGAAAGAAGAATTCTTTTACTTCGAAACGTTCATCTTTATTTTCCATGAAAATGCTGAGGAATATGTTAAAAATGGAGCTAAACATGACGAGAAACGGACGAGCGCACGAGAGTAGTTGAAGAGTGGGGGAGAGCAGCAGGCGCGAAGAAGCGTGTGTATACCGTTCATTTAAATTAGAATCCAAAATTTCATTTTGGCCATCCACATCGCAAAATTTTATAGTTAAATTTTTTTTAAATTACCTAGTGATGTTATAAAAAACGTATTAATTAAGCAAAATGTGGTTGAAGAGACATAAAACAAAACTTCAACTTTCATTTGAGTCGTTCATAAATTATATCGCTCAAAGACCGTTTTGTGGAAAGCTCGGCGTCAATTTTATTATATTTTTCATTGGTATTGTGTCGATTGAATTTGTAACACGATTTTTATTATGTCATTTGTACTTTTTAAGAACATCTCGGAAACATGGCTGACTACTTCGTTGGATCAGCCACATTGGTGGTAACTGAGATAAAAGTGTCTGTATTAGAAATAAGAAACATTTACCGAAATCAAATCTTTCGGTCCCGCTTTCTCTCACATGCTACAGGTGTACATAGTTACTTTGATACAACCTATTCACGTGTATTTGAAACACAGCAGCCTTGAATGTATCGTATACCAAAATTGTTTCGCTACTCGGTAAAGATATAGCAGGAAAATATTTCATCACGAAATGCATTTATAACGAGAAAAAAGATTGAGATATAATTATGGGAGCTTAAAACCAAAAGATTACAGAAAGATTAACCAGTTAACTGGCAATAACGCATTATAAAGGTACACTTTTACCGAAACAGTGTAATGTTATTAAGTGTCGTTTCGAGCTTTCTACTAGTAAGAAGCAGGTGTCGAATAAATGCGAGATTTGACCGAATTTAACATTGAAAACACCGAAATTTGATTAATTTTTTTAATGAAACGTAAGAGATTCAAATTTGTACTTTATTGGATGCTTTATATAGTTTATATAAAGGATAACTTTATATAGTCCAAATTAACCAGTGAAATCATTGCACATTTGAATTTTGTTTGTTTTTACCTCAATTTCAATTTTCCACGACTACACGTCGCAAATAAATTTAACCCTTTGTGTCACGCTTTTTATTTTCAGTGCAATCGGCTTGAAATTTAGTACTCGGGGGTTTTCGGGCTCGCTGATTACGATTCCACCCTTAAATTTTCAAAATTCAAAATGGCGGATCCAATATGGCGGCCGAAAATGCAAAAATGAATTCAAACCGCATGATATTTGGTACTCGGGGGTTTTCGGGCTCGCTGATTACGATTCCACCCTCAAATTTTCAAAATTCAAAATGGCGGATCCAATATGGCGGCTGAAAATGCAAAAATGAATTCAAACCGCATGATATTTGGTACTCGGGGGTTTTCGGGCTCGCTGATTACGATTCCACCCTCAAATTTTCAAAATTCAAAATGGCGGATCCAATATGGCGGCTGAAAATGCAAAAATGAATTCAAACCGCATGATATTTGGTACTCCGGGGTTTCCGGGGTCGCTGGTTACGATTCCACCCTCAAATTTTCAAAATTCAAAATGGCGGATCCAATATGGCGGCCAAAAATGCAAAAATGAATTCAAACCGCATGATATTTGGTACTCGGGGGTTTTCGGGGTCGCTGATTACGATTCCACCCTAAAATTTTCAAAATAAAAAATGGCGGATCCAATATGGCGGCTGAAAATGCAAAAATGAACTCAAACCGCATGATATTTGGTACTTTCATTCAAGTATATACTGGTATTCAAGAATAAGAATTGATATTCTTATTCTTGAATACATGACTGATGCTGCAAAACCAACAAAAGTTCAAAAATTCGGTCAAAACTGCTTAGAAAATGATTATGAAACACAAAGTTCACGAAAAAAGCGGTCACGAAAGGATGAAACGATTTTTGCATGTTGAATTCCCATCTTATGAGTGCATATTTGTAATGAGCGACCCCAAAAACCCCTGAGTACCAACTTTTGGTTTCATCAAACGGTTTTTGTATTTTTGGTCTCCCATATTGGATCCGCCATCTTGAATTTCTATGGTTTGATTGAAGATTTATAATCGGTGACCCTGAAAACCCCCGGGTACCAAATTTCGCTTTCATCAAACGATTTCTGCATTTTTAGACCGCTATATTGGAACCGCCATCTTGAATTTCCAAAGTTTGATCAAAGATTTGTAATCAGTGACCCCGAAAACCCCCGGGTACCAAATTTCGCTTTCATGAAAGGATTTTTGCATTTTCAGTCCGCCATATTGGATCCGCCATCTTGAATTTCGAAATTTTGAGGACGGAATCGTAATTAGCGACCCAAAAAACCACCGAGTACAAAATTTTGAGCTAATCCCACGTAAGGAAAAATGTGTACTTTGAAGAGTTCCGGAGATAATGAATTTTATCCAGAACCATTGCGATTTGTTAAGGTTTGTTTACGTGCATAAACAAAATCATCCATGATTTTAAATTATTGCACATCAATTCTCACTTATGAAAATATAACTGATGCGGAAACACCAAAAAAAAATTTTTAATTCGTCCAAAATTACTCAAAAAATGGTTCTAAAACAGGTGGCACTCTGAGAATGCCACCATGGCACAAAGGGTTAATAAATGCAAACAAATGTAAAAGAATTAACAACTTCGATCATGTGAAAGTAATTAGCAAGATTTCGTATCAAAACATTAATGAGTGGCTCCGATAATTCAGGAAAAATAAATACTATCATTGACGTCTTGGCAAATGATTTGATGTGTCACGTCCCGTTTTTCTCTATTTTATTTCCTTTTTATCTTTAATTTGAGTTCTTGCACTACGGCAAAGTAGCCATGGTGAGCGAATACAAAACGGGACGTGACGCGCTCGCGCTTCTGTCACCTGATCCCTCCGTACACATGAATCCACTTTTCATGCATTCGTGTGTACTTGTATTTGAATATTCATGTATGTAAACGCCCTTGACGCGTGTCTCTGTGCGGTGTCACGATCTCGGGGTTCGCCGCTGCGGGTGGGTGGTCGGGCTGGAATCCGCTAATCATGCATCGCGTGATCCTCGGGTCCCGTCCGCGGAGTTCGGCCCAGGAATGACCGAAAAAGCTTCAACAGGCTAAAAACCCCACCTGAGCGATAGCTTTCGAGCTTTCGTCGTCCCGATGGAGTTTTCCGCTCGTTAATCCCAATTTTACGGTTCGTTTCCGCGGTTGGAATACTCCGTAACCGAGCTCCATTCGCGGCAGTGTAGTAATTCCTGGTCCGTAAAATCAGGTTGACCCGCACAGGGAGATAAGACTTGGTTTCGTAAATTAAGTGCGCGAGTAGCACAAGTACTAACACTTGTGCTCAGGACGTTTTGTGCTTCTTGCTACGAGAACCGAGTCTCGTCGTCAAGAGCATTTTTACTTTCTTTCCAACCTAATTTTAATATTCATATTCCACATTGAATTAATAATGTTAATATTTGTGTGTGAGCGGGGGAAATTGTCCCCGCCCGAGAATATTGTAACATTAACGAAGTAAGTCTCCGACAAATAAATCTATTATTTTTATGTTATCTCTATTATATTGTTTGTATTGTTTCTTTGTTATTACCACGCCCTCTTTCAGAGAATACCAGGGCCCTCACGGGACCAAGAGGCACGTCAAGCCCTAGTTTCACGTTACCCTCTTATCTAGATAGTCCAGTCACCTTAGGCCATATTTCACAAAGTTTTATTCAAAAGGGGTAGAGGTTAGCCAATTTTTTTGTAGGTTGTTTGGACCCATAGGAATATAACCCTGAGTTTTCGTGAAAATCCATCTGGCATTTTTGCAATAAAAAATTATTGGAAAAAAAAAATTCGGTTTTTTTGAGTTAACAGCTTTGGAACACGTCTTATCGAAAAAAGTTGCAAATAAAAGTTGTTCATCATAGTGTCCTCTATGAAAAAGGTCTAAAAAAAATACGCTAGCATTGTTATTTAAGCGGTTAATTGCAAATGAACAAAAAAATTCACAATTTTTTATTTGCAACCGCAATCAATTGTTTGTTACGATATCGGCTTGAAGTCCATATATGATGTAGGGAAGCGAAACCCCGAGAGAATGGTCCAAGGTTTATTGATCTAAGAGTTATAGTTTAGCAACAATTCGCGATCTTCGAAAAAACTTTGACCTTCAATAGAATTTGTCGATGAAGGTCCACAGCGTGGAAAAGAATTGAGGAGCTTTGTGACATCATGCAAAAAGTATATGCAAAAAAGAAATCGTTTTCGTTGATAATAAATACTGTTTTTTCACGATTTTCGTTTTTTGCTTATAAACAAATAGCAATTCTGACCAAAGTTACGAAAACAGCTAAAAAACTTTTTCACCATTCGATGCGTTTTTGAAAAACACACAATTAAAAAAAAAAAGTCTGAATATCTTGATTACACACCGAGATATGAATATTTCAACGTTTTTTCAATTACCTTTTGTTGTAATTGAGTTTTTTACAAAAATCGAATTCGATAGCCTTCCTCAGGCTTATAGCTACAGGATTCAATAAAATACCAACCTTCAGAAAGAACTGTGTCACTACAGTCATCAACATATTCCAGTCGATGGCGCGCGGCCGAGCGCGCGGCGCCCGCTCGGCAGTGCGGTGGGGGTATCTCCTCTCGCTCCGCAACCCCGCGGGAGCGGCTTAGTTAACAAATTCGATAACTTTCTTCAAAAGGGTCGTAGAACAAAACTTTTTTTTTTAATCTTACGTGATTTTTTCTTGCGAACACGATGGTAAACTTTGAAATCGTGTTCGCCCCATAGCAGAACTGTGATCATCGCTTTTTTGAATTTTACATATAATCATGCTGTATAATTATTTTACGGTGAATGGGAAAAGGTATCTCGAACAAATCTTTTAGCCGACACTGTTTCATTCATTACAATAAGTTAGTTGTGCACTTGAAATATATATAGTTCCGAAGAAATTGATCATTATTTTCAATTTTCTTTTTTAAGTTCGAAACTAAACTGAAAAGAATTTCGCATAGAAAATTCTCAGCAGCATTGTTCCTACTTCGGTTAAGAGTGTAGTTCCCTGAATCGTACCACTGTCGCGACATATACGCAGGTACATTCCTACCTATCTTTCGGTCGACGGGCAAAAAAATGAAAATGTAGATTTTAGTGTGAATTGTTATTTCCGAATTTTTTTCATTCACATTAATAAAGCTATTGTAAGGAATGAAACAGTGTCGACTAAAAGATTTGTTCGAGTGACCTTTTCCCATTCACCGTAAAATAATTATACAGCATGATTATATGTAAAATTGAAAAAAGCGATGATCACAGTTCTGCTATGGGGCAAACACGATTTTGAAGTTTACCATCGTGTTCGCAAGAAAAAATCACGTAAGATTAAACAGAAAAGTTTTGTTCTACGACCCTTTTGAAGAAAGTTATCGAATTTGTTAACTAAGCCGATATTACCACCTATTCATAGTTAAAAAACGAGACGGTGGCTCTCCCGCGCCCTCGCAGTGGCCACTCACGGATACTACCCTCATTCTTCATTTTGGTGCTGAAGGAACCACACCCTTGTAAAACGTTTTCCTTAAAACATTTATTTTTAAGGAAAATGTGGAAAAACGTAGATAAGAATCTGCGAGACCCCATAAGACGGCTCGAGAAGAAGATGCGGAAAAAAAATGCGAAAACAACGTAGGAAACGTAAGTTAACCCCTAATTTGTTTCAGCTCAATTCAACACTGATACAACGAGGATGACGAGACCAACATCATTACTATCGTTATCTCTCTCATCGAGCTTGATGGTTAGACCAAGGAATTACTGACTGAAAAAAAAAGTAAAGCTACGTAAGGCGTAGAATATTACAATGGAGAGCGGGTCAGGCCCACAACCCCAGCAGTTCAGAACTGCTAAATACAACGAATGCTTACTTTAATCCAAGAGATATTGATACGCGTTCTGAATAAGCAAATGTTTTCTTTCTCCTGGCCGTACATTATGACAATTCATCGCCATCCAACAGCAGTAGCAGCAGCGAGACAGAGACAGAGAGACAGAGAGAGAGAGAGACAGAGAGACAGAAAGACAGAGAGACAGAGAGACAGAGAGACAGAGAGACAGAGAGACAGAGAGACAGAGAGACAGAGAGACAGAGAGACAGAGAGACAGAGAGACAGAGAGACAGAGAGACAGAGAGACAGAGAGACAGAGAGACAGAGAGACAGAGAGACAGAGAGACAGAGAGACAGAGAGACAGAGAGACAGAGAGACAGAGAGACAGAGAGACAGAGAGACAGAGAGACAGAGAGACAGAGAGACAGAGAGACAGAGAGACAGAGAGACAGAGAGACAGAGAGACAGAGAGACAGAGAGACAGAGAGACAGAGAGACAGAGAGACAGAGAGACAGAGAGACAGAGAGACAGAGAGAGAGACAGAGAGACAGAGAGACAGAGAGAAGAGAGAGAGAGAGACAGAGAGAGACAGAGAGACAGAGAGAGACAGAGAGACAGAGAGACAGAGAGACAGAGAGACAGAGAGACAGAGAGAGAGAGAGAGAGAGAGAGAGAGAGAGAGAGACAGAGAGAGACAGAGAGACAGAGAGACAGAGAGAGACAGAGAGAGAGAGAGAGAGAGAGAGAGAGAGAGAGAGAGAGACAGAGAGACAGAGAGACAGAGAGACAGAGAGACAGAGAGACAGAGAGACAGAGAGAGAGAGAGAGAGAGACAGAGAGAGACAGAGAGACAGAGAGAAACAGAGAGACAGAGAGACAGAGAGACAGAGAGACAGAGAGACAGAGAGACAGAGAGAGAGAGAGAGACAGAGAGAGACAGAGAGAGAGAGAGAGAGACAGACAGAGAGAGAGAGAGAGACAGAGAGAGAGAGAGAGACAGAGAGAGATTGATTGATTGATTGATAATTTATTTCCGCCCAAGCACGCTAAAGGGCGCGTTTTACGGTAGATAGAGTACATTTAAGTATGAAGAGTATATAAGAAGTACAGAGATAAAATACAAGATGCGATGTTACAGAAGACATAACACAATAATAAATAAAATAATAAATATATAACTAATAGTACAGAGTGAACATTGGCGTTTATCGATTAGTCTCACCGTCAAAGAGAAAGCGGTGAAGTTTAGATTTGAAGATGGCGAGGGATTGGGAAGATTTAATGTCTGGAGGGAGTGAGTTCCAAAAGTATGCAGCGGAGAGGCGAAAGGAGTTATGGTAGATGGAAGTACGATGAAGAGGGATAGCAAAAGTAGATGAGGTGAGAACATTAGTACGTTCAGACCTTCTAACGTTAGAAGTGTCAAGCGGCAACAAATCAAGTAAATATGACGGTGCATCATTATGAGCAATGCGATAGGCCGCAACACCGAGGAAATAGCGACGCCGGTTGGCAGTAGACAGCCAAGAAAGACTATGACGATAAGGTGTAATAGAAACATCGCGACGGAGATTAAAAATGAAGCGAATACAAGTATTGACGAGACGCTGCAGTTTAGAGTTAAGTTCTCCAGTGACATCGTTATATACGAGACAGCAATAATCAATATGCGATAATACTAACGACTGAATTAATGTAACCCTAGCTCGAAGAGGGATAATATTTTTATTGTATTTGAGTTTATGTAAAGCCGAATGAATTTTTTGAGAAATGAGGTTAACATGCCTATTCCAAGAGAGATCGGTTGACAAAATAACACCCAAATTTCGAGCATGGGTTACATAAGGTAGAGGACAATCAGTACCAATAGTAATTGGTGAGCAGTCGGATAGATTGATCGTTCGAATGTAGGCATTGCTACCGAGAATTAAAGCTTTAGTTTTTGACGCATTAAGTTTCAACCCATTGGCAGCCGCAAAGTCGCTGATGACAGTAACGTCAAACGAAATTTTTGCAATGGCAGCGTTAAGATCACAAGGAAGACAATGTAGGTATATCTGCGTATCATCAGCAAAAATTATTCGATCCGAGTGGCGCAGCTCTGAACCAATGTCGTTCATATAACGAAGGAAGAGAAGCGGACCTAAGACAGAGCCCTGCGGGACTCAACGAGTAACACTATGCCACGAAGATTGATTACCCTGATCATCAGTGACCGATTGCGATCTGCCAACAAGATAAGAAAACATAAGCAGTAATGCGGAGTCCACAAAACCAAGAAGTTTCAGTTTGATTAGCAGTCGCAGATGAGGTACGGTGTCGAACGCCTTACTAAAGTCGAATTATACAAGGATGGTCAGTTTGCGTTGTTCGATAGCAAGTCTGATATCATCAGTGACGCGAAGAAGCGCAGATTGAGTACTATACATAGCCCGAAAACCCGACTGACGCGCATCCAGCAACGAATTGGCTACCATGAAGTCATAGATTTGCTTATACAGAGCACGCTCAAAGATTTTAGAGAAAGCAGGAAGATTTGCAATAGGTCGCGTATCAGAAGGGTTTTGGGGAACATTTGTTTTTGATAAAGGCCTAATAAGTGCATGCTTCCAAAGCGAAGGAAAATGAGAGAGAGTTAGCACCTGGTTAAATATAGCAGTGAGATATGCTAAAATAGAACCGTGAGCCTTCGTAATACAGAAAGCGGGAATCCCATCATAACCTTGACTTAGGGAGGAGGATGAAAGAAGAGACAGAAGTTTGCTGACTTCGTCTTGAGAGATCGGAACAAAGGAGAAGGGGGATCAGGCCGAACAATAGTGTCAAGAGTAGTGATGAGAGATCCACGATCTAGCGGTGCATCCTCACCTATGATCGTTGCATAAAAGTTATTAAGGTGGTCTGCTGTAAAAAAATGGAGCGGAGAAGAATATTTAGATTTGACAAGACCCAAATTCGATAGCTCCTTCCACAGGTGAGATGCATCATTAGATGAAGTAAGTTTACCAAGGAGATAGGTCTCTCTCGCATTCCTAATAGACATGGTAACACGATCTCTGAAATGACGATAGACAGTGAAAGCAAGCGGATTACGAGTACATTTCGCATGTTTATAAAAGGGACGTTCCCTGATTAAGTTTTTAAGAGCCGGAGAAATCCACGGTGTCGGAGGCTTGGTGACGGAGAAAGTGTGATACGGCGCGTATTTATCAAAAATGATAGCAATAGTTGAGGTAAAGACAGATACAAGGTTGTCAAGATCACTGGGCGAGGAGATTGTGTCGGTGGAGATTGTACCAAGTTTTGTTGACAATTCGATATTAAAAGCATTATCATTGAAGTTCTTGACCTGTCTTTTCGTCATTACAAGCGGAGAATACTCATTAGTCGCAAAGTTCACAGTGATCTCAAGAGCATCATGCCCAGCAATAAAAGGAGCATCGGATTTTTTAAACATGACCAACTTATCTTCACTATCAATGATGAAAACGTCGAGCCAAGTGTCACAATAAGAAGTGTGATACGTCGCGTCAGAGGGAACTAAAAAGAGTGAACGTGTGAAAATAAACTCCCTGAGTGTAGTCGCTTCAAAGTTATTGGAGAGCAAATTGCAATTGAGATCACCAGCAATGATAATATTATTATATTGATGAGAGGAACGGTCGAACGCTGCAGAGAAATCCGTGAGGAGTTTTGCTTTAGGCCTCCTGTATATAGCCGTGAAAAAAAACGGAGGACTTTTAAGAGGACGAATTTCCAACATAATAAATTCTGGAGAATTAGAAAATAAGGACGGAGATGACTCAAGAATGCTAACCCGAAAAGAAACATGAATGTAGACAGCAACACCACCTCCAGATTTTCCCGCACGATCGTTTCTGATAATAAAATAATTATTCAAGTTTACAAGAGAGTCATGTATACCAGCATGTAGCCAGGTTTCAGAAATGGCGATAATACGAAAAGAATGAGTCTCAAGAAACAGTTTTAAAAGGTCTAGGTGTCCGAGAAGAGAGTTGGCGTTGAATTGGAGTATCCGTAGATGATAAATATTGTTTGTTGACGTAGACGGGTGCGGATCAGCTGAGTACAACGATGCGTCAGACGGTGAGAAAGTAGCACAGGTGGTGGGAGAGCATTGATCCCGATGTTGACTGACGAGAGAAGCAACGAGTCAAGCTACTTTATCTAAATCCTCAATGCAGTTAATTTGAAATTTTGCTTGTCCAACACTTTTTCGTGCGTAGATAATGGAGTTACGCGTCCAGACACGCTCGATGCCCATTTGCTTGGCTTTATTCCGAATATTGTGTAAAAGAGTATAAGTGTCACGAGAAAGAAAATCAGTGATAAGCAGCGATAGAAATTCAGGAGCATCCTTTGAGATCTGGTTGGTAGTATTAGAGGCAGCATCAGGACGTTTTTTGGTGAAAGGTCGCACACTCATAATGTGAGAGGCAAAGTATGGAACTCCTAAAGATTCAAGAACTTTGACAACAAGATCACGTGGAGACTCGGGTAGACCAGATGGGAGGCCTTTCAAAATAAGTTGGTTATCCGGATCGCGTCGTAGAGACAGTTGTGCTTTGAGTTCAACAATTTCACGTGCCAGTTGCTCATTAGCAGACTTGAGAACCGCAATACGAGTAGTGTTCGATTTGACGACTTCACCAATTTTCGGAATTTCACTCAATGCAGTATTAATATTTTTTATAGCTTGGCGTTGCTCGTCCGCAAAAGCAGAAAATTCATTTAATGACGCATTCACGGTTGCATTAGCTTGCCGCTGCTCATCAACGAATTCTGAGAATTTAGCCTCAGAAGAGCGTAACATAGCCATAATAGAGTCCAGCGACGTTTTCGTAGGAGTGGGAGCCATAGCGACAGGTGTAGAACCTTGGTTTGACAGTTTGTTAGGAATGCTGAGTTGTTGACGACAACATAAACGAGATGTTGATGTTCGTATATATAGAGAGGCACAGCCAGGATGAAAAGTGTATTTACATGTATTGCACGTAACAAAGGACGTAGCAATAATTCTTGTACATTTAGCACACTCCTTCGGCATGGAACCGAAAATAGCTTGGCGAAGATAATTAAACGAAGAGTACAAAAGAAGAGACAGCACTGATCAGTACGATGAGTCATGTAAACAAAGAGCAGGCAGTTGATCGAAGGTTCGAAGCACAAACATGTGAGAGAAATCGGTGAGCCTGCAGAGTATGTATTGTGTATAACATAATAAGCATGAGAACGTAGGCAACGCAACGATAACAGCTAGCCAGATAGATGAGGTGTGAGATGGTGTTCGAAGCAGTGTAAGTAGGTGTGCACGCCTGCGCATGTGTACAAGACGATGGACGCGACCGTTACAAGATAATAATTTGTAGAACGGTTTGAAAAAGGAAGAAAAAAAAGTCACCAAAAGAGCGATAGCGGAGCACCAGAAGCACAAAAAAAAAAACACTCGACACTGAGTAAAAAACACTAGCAACAACGGAGCAACGTTGGGTGAAATAAAGTGCAAGCCTCAAACGTACATTCAAAAATAGTAGTTGAACGCGACAATTATGGAAAAATCACTCATTGAATAGTTGAAAAGTCACCAGAAAAGTAATAACGGAGCACCGAGAGCACTTAATAAGGTAGCCGACACTACATAAAAAGCACTGGATACAACAGAGCAACGATGAGTAGTAAAGATTCACAAGTTTAACAGAAAAGATGCAAATTAGAGGGGAGCGATATAAGACGCGTGGTTACTGTGCGAGCTCACACTCTGTACTGTAGAGACAGAGACAGAGACAGAGTCAGAGAGAGAGAGAGAGAGAGAGAGAGAGAGAGAGAGAGAGAGAGAGAGAGAGAGAGAGAGAGAGAGAGAGAGAGAGAGAGAGAGAGAGAGAGAGAGAGAGATAGAGAGATAGATGTCTTTATTTAGCTTTAAGCTACTTTGTGTGATACACATTGTTACATATTTCAATAGTTTTCTTTTATAAATATGCTTAACCCTCTTTTAAATCGCATTAAGGTCCGTTCCTCTTTAATCCATTCCGGTAACTCATTAAACGCAAGGAAGCCTCGATAAGTAATCGTTTTTTCTGCCGTTCTTGTTTTTGTTTGTACAATTTTTACTTTGTTCTTATTCTTATCACTAGACCTTGTTTCATATCGATGCATTTCACCATTATATCGCACCTCAGTCGCCAAATACTCCGGTGTCAGACCATTCATCATCTTATATACTAAAATACATACATTATAATACATTCTTTGCCTAATGCTCATCAGACCAATAACCTCTAGCATCTGTTTAATTTGTGTATATTTACTAACCATAAGGATTGCTCTCATTGCTCTATTTTGTATTTTCTGCAGCATGTCCAAACATTCGCTACTATAATTAAGCATAATACTTCCGCAGTAGTCAAAGTGGGGTCCAATAATTGTTTTATAAATAGTTATTCGAGTCATAAAAGATATATTTCTTTTAATTCTATTTAATAATGAGATTTTTTTTGCTGCTTTTTTTGCTACATACCATGCGTTTGATTCAAATATTAAGTTGTTATCAATTACAATTCCTAGATATTTTGTTTCTTTTACTTCTTTGATTTCATTATCATCAACATTTATTTTTATCTGATTTAAGACATTCTGCTTTCTTGGATCATGTATTGGCATGAAAACTGTTTTGGAGTAATTTATTTTCAAGGAATTTATATTTAGCCAATTTAACAATACTTTCAAACTATTATTTAATTCTTTTTGTATAACCTCTTTGTCGTCACTATGTACATATATAATCATATCATCAGCGAATAATTTAATAGAACATCGACAATCCTTTAGCGCAGTCTTAATGTCATTTATATATACAATAAATAAAATTGGTCCAAGTACTGAGCCTTGTGGTACTCCATAATCATTCTGTAATTTGCCTGATATACAATTTCCGTATTGCACTTGTTGTGTTCTATTACTCAGGTAGCACTCGAAGAATTTCAGGGCACTTCCACAGATTCCATACATATTAAGTTTTTTAATCAAAATATTCCTGTTTATAGTCTCAAATGCTCTCTTAAAATCAACAAACACAACTCCTATTATCTCGCTCTCATCCATGTATTTTCTCCATTCTATTAGCGTACTCTGTATTGCCGTTTCACAGGAGTGTTTGTCACGGAAACCCGATTGCTCCTTTATAATTATATCATTTTGATTTAAAAATTCCATGAATTGTTTTTTTATTATCAGTTCAAGTACTTTTTCATAAACAGGAAGGGTGTTAATTGGTCTGTAATCTTCTATTTTAAGACTTCCTGCTATTTTTGGTATTGGTCTGATGATCGAATTTTTCCAATTTTCGGGTACAATTCCATCTTTTAATAATTTATTCATTATATTCAGCAGAACACTCTTATTACTACCTCGCCACATCGTTTTAATGGTCACCGCTGTTATAGTATCTGACACCCCTTTTTTATTACTTAAATTTTTGATTATCTCATCGAGTTCCTTTTCTTTAACAATTTTAAGCTGGTCGAGTTTATTTTTTCCGTTTTGTTTATAATAGTTATCATGTACTTGTATTATGCTAATTTCTTGTGTTATTCGTTTTATGCTTTCTATAAAAAACCTATTAAATTTATGCGATATTTCATTTAAGTTCGTGTACTTGACTCCGTTATCAATTATTCCATGATTATTTTCTACTGGTGTATTAGATCCCACCAATTGTTTCAGACTCTTCCACATTTCGGCCACATTATGCCTTTGTTTATCAATGGTTTCTTGGTAATATAGTTTTTTATTTATACGAATTTTATCCACTACTTTATTTCTCGTTATTCTATAACGCTTCCAATCTAATTCATTATTCGTATTCGTTGCTTTTTTAAATAGAAAGTCCCTATTTTTGATTTCATTACGGATGCTCTCATCAATCCATGGTTTATATGCCCACTGTCTTGGCTTCGTTTTCTTAATAAACGGCACAACTTCTTCCATTGTGTCCGATACACTTAAAATAATTTCATTAGCAATGTTGTTGGTCAATTTTTGGTCATGCGTATCACTCTCTAAATGTGTGAGATTTCTCAATAATTTCAATTTACCGTTTAGAACATTATTAAATTTTTTTTCGTCAATGTTTTTCAAATCCCTCTTATAGTAACTTAAAATTTTATCATTTTCATCATTGTTATGTTGTGTTAAAATCTGTACAATATTGTGGTCTGTTATTTTTGGTGTCAATAAGGTTTCAGCTCGTATGTGGAAATTAGTGAATACTAAATCTATTATAGTTTTTGATTTATTGGTTATCCTCGTTGGTTCAAGTACTCGTTGCTTCATACCGAGACTCAGGAAATTTTTAACTAGTCTTCTTTTATAATGCGTTTCTTTTAATATATCAATATTGAAGTCACCAACTATTATGACCTGACCCATTTCAATTAATTCTTCACTTATATTTACAATTATATCTATAAATTTTCCATGACTTTGACTCGGCGAATGGTATACATTACATATTACTGTTCTCTCATATTTCTCTGAAAGTTGAATTACATTGATCCACATATTTTGGTCTATATTTTCCGAGCGTAGCATTTTATACCATATTCCTTGTCGTACATATGTCAGGACGCCACCAGTTCTATTATTCTGAGTATTAGTTCTAACTAAGTCATAATTTTTTATCGCCAATTCAAAGTCTTGAACCTCCTCTGTTATATGTGTCTCAGTTAAACATAATATTTTTGGTTTTTTATCACATGTTAGCTTCTCAATCTCGTCTTTATGTATTAAGAATCCTTGTACATTTAACATTATTATCAATGGTATACAATCTTCTTTCCCGCTTTCCTTTTTTTCATCGTTGTTGGTTGATTGCTATTCATTATTATATGTTGTATTTTTTTGTGTTCTTGCTATCATTTGCTGGTATATTTCACAATTTCTGTCTGTAGCCTCATGGTCCACACTTATTTCACTTTCTTTGTATCTGTTC
>JBBLXU010000678.1:2500-15000 GCA_037893425.1 Campoplex nolae
CGTCAGTGGATTATTAATGTCCAATTCATGGCTCTTTTGTAAAATAACTTCTTTCAAACTTTGGATTTGTTTGAGGGCGTCGTAGAGGGAATTCCAACGTGTTACTACAGGCCTTTTCAAAGGCTGACCAAGGAGGGAGCATAGCTTTTCGGCTTTTTTTGGCGATCTTTGCAAATCCCACAATCAATTGCATCTAGCAATCATTCCATCAAACGCCTGTTTCAAATGGTTGCTCTTCTTTATACCAGCAAGCATGTTAGTCGTCACAATGACATTCAGCGTGTGGCTGGCGCAACGAAAATGCTGGGGGAGCACGGGTATTGAATTGTTGCCCTCATCAAACAAGTCGATTTCTGCATGGTCTGAGTCACCTTCGGATTCGCTTTCAACGGGTTCATTACTTTCATTCATATCACATTCTACAGTTTCATCTGTAATAATGAATACATTTATATGTTACTTCATGAAAGTTCTACAACCCATTGAAAAAATTTTTTTTTTTGAGTTCATTATATTCTTGTGAATGTATGAACTGAACAGGCTCACTCAATCAGAGTTGACATGGTTGAAAACCTGTTTATAACCGTAAACTAATAATCATATATCGAAACACGCTTGAGAAATATTTAACCGCTTTGATATTAATTGTTATTAATCCGATTGGATTACATCAAACTTTATTTTGATGAAGCTAAATATCGGAGTAAATAAAATACTTAATAAATTCTATTCTATCGTACGAATGATCACCTTTGAGCCGCCTACATGCTATCGCGTATGATTTACGTTCCATAGTCAGCTCGTCAATCTAAAAACGATCACATAAATGAATAAAAATAATCACATTTTAGCACGGCTACCACAATATAAAAAATAATTACCCAATGAACAGTCATGCCAACGAATCGGCGGTGTCGAGATGACCAAGTATCAGCAGTCGTACATACAAATGAAACTTTCGCCAATTCAGTGGAAATATCGGCAACGGTCTTCAAAAATGTTTGTTCGATTCGTCGGCCAACGGTACGAGCGGATAAATGCTGAAGCTCCTTCCCATGTTTCTTAATCTTCATATCTACAAAAATCAAAGAATAAGCTTGTGATTTTGTAAAATATATAGGACGTAACCAAAATGCGTGAACCGTTTACCATCAAATATTTTCCTAAATGCTGGTGACTCGACGGTATTCAGTGGTGACATACTTTCTAAAAGATAGTTCACAACATTATTCTCGAAACGACCTTGAGAGAATGAACAATATGTTTTATACTTATCTTCGTCGTTTTCGGTCTTTAGTTTTTTGTTTTTCTCTATCGCATACTCTTCATAGTCTTCGAGTGCTCTCTTGTGTACATTCTGGAAATGAAATAAGTATTATATTTTACAATAATCGCTCTTCATATTGTTGTTTTAGATACTTGTGTAAGTTTCAAGAACGGAAAAATAAATGTTCTACCTTCAAGTGTCTCACGTAGTTCGATGAAGTTTTTAAGGAGCCGCTGATGGTACGATGTTTACCATTTTCTTTTTTGCAAATTTGGCAAATACCCAAAACCGTCCCGTCAAACGACAATTTATCCAGATCGGGAGCAAAAAACGTACCATCTAGATACGCTCGACGATTACATTCGATCAATATTTCTTTTTTCAATTGATCCACATCTTGTATTTTAGTTTGTTGAGAATTGCAGCAAGCTGTAGAATCGTCCTTATTATCCATCCCGGATGCTTCGCGCTGCTCATCATCTGACATATTTGTTCAACTCCTTCCACGAACGGTTAAAAACACGTTTCATTCGATTCTCAATTGAATGACGTTAACGTGTAATGACCGAAAAAAGTCTGAATGAGACTCTGCGACTGATAAAAATCGAAGAACTGCTGACTCCTCATTCTGTATCTCTATATTTTTATTCTATATCTTCTATACTTATTAAGGTGATGCAAAAAAATCTTTTGCATTTTATATATTTAATTATTATTATTTTTAATATTTAATATTTGTTTTTATGCTGACTAATGATCATCATATACACTACCGTCGGAAAGTTTCCGGAAAACAGTCCGAAAAAGTTCCCGCACTCTTTTTCGTGCTATTCCGTCGATAATGAAGATAAATGAATTTAATATACGGCATTTTAAAGGAGAGAAATCCCATTTGATTTCGCTTTTCTTGAAAAATTTTTGCGATTTTGTCGACGACAAGGACGTCATTTTTAAAACGACAATTTTTCGTCTTTTTTTTCCCTTTTACAGAGCAGCCGTGTTTTCAGTAGAAATTTTTTTTCGATTTTCTTTTACCGGATATTGGAAAGGGAAGGCTTAAGCTTGAATTTCGTTTTTTTTTAAATCCTGTACGATTTTTTTGAAAAAAGTTATTATGTTTTTGGCGAAAAAAGACGAAATTCAAAAATTTCTGCGTAACACGAAAACTATCATATTTAGAAAAAAATCTCAAAGGAGTAAAAAGTTGCCTCTGAGATTGTTTTAGTCATTACATTTTTTTCAGACTTTTTTTCCGAAATTTTTTTTTTTTCATTGATTTCAATCGAACTCCAGGTATATCAATTTCAGTAATTCAAAAACTATGGGTTTTTTGACCAAAAGTCCAAGTACAAAAAAGTTTCATTTCTTCATTTTAAACGTTTTGGAATTTTTCCAGATTTTTTTTATCTAAATTCGAAATAAACATCGTCAGATAAAAAAAATTGGAAAAAAAATCTGAAGAAATTCCAAAAAGTTTAAAATTGAGAAATAAAACTTCTTTGTACGTGGACTTTTGGTCAAAAAACCCATAGTTTTTCAATTACTGAAATTGATATACCTGGAGTTCGACTGAAATTGATGAAAAAAAAAATTTCGGGAAAAAAATCTGAAAAAAATCTAATGACTAAAACAATCTCAGAGGCAAATTTTCACTCCTTTGAGATTTTTTTCTAAATATGATAGTTTCCGTGTTACGCAGGAATTTTTGAATTTCGTCTTTTTTCGCCAAAAACAATAACTTTTTTCAAAAAAATCGTACTGGATTAAAAAAAAACGAAATTCAAGCTTAAGCCTTGCCTTTTCAATATCTGGTAAAAGAAATTCGAAAAAAAATTTCTACTGAAAACGCGGTCGCTCTGTAAAAGGGAAAAAAAGATGAAGAATGGTTAAAAAAAAAAAACTATTTTTTGCTCAAACTAAAAAATGAAAAAATAGGTCGATTAATTTATTTCATAATTTTCCAAATATTTTCTAATAAAAAAACATTCAAAAACGAAAATTTTGTCTTCTGATCTATTCGATTTGCTCTAATTTTCGAGTAGTTATAACTTGGTAAAAAAAAGAATTGGAAATTTTTCAAAAAATTCTGTTAGATAAATATTTTTAGATAAAAATTTCAAAAAAATCAGGTGAGTTTTAGTACGCTTGAAAATAGAAATAAAATCAGCAAAATAAAAATGCAAAGGTCAAGCAGTGGCCGAATTGGCGTAGAATGCCCTATATACAGTCACGTTCAATTGAAATTAAAAATTTGATTGATGCAATAGTACGATATTCAATTTATCCTATATGCATCAAATTTCTATAAAATGATTTGATGTGGAATTGCTACTATATATGGGGCATTCCACGCCAAATCAACCACTTTTGAACCCGACCCCTTTTGATTTGGCAGAAACTTTTTCATCCTTTTCTTCGCTACCTAAGGCGTTTTTCAGAACTTTTTCAAATTTTTTTTATGCAACCCAGGAAAAGTTATAAATTTTTCAAAAAAATGGTATTATTTTTGTTCAAAGTGACATAACTCTTTCGAAATAAACTTATTCGTACGTTTTTTTTCAAAATTATTGTATTTCATTGTATTTTTCAGAAATAAATATCTAAAGGTCATACGAATTCATCTTCATCGTTTTTTTTAGAATTTAAGGAAAAAACGAAAATTTCGGGATGATTGCCATTTTTTATTTTTTTTTCTTTTCTTCATAAAGAACTTTGACATTTTATACAAGTTCTCTGAAATTTTCATAGTGGGATTTTTTAGCTTTTTATTTTTTTTTCGATTAAAAAAAAAAAAATTTTCAACTCTGCTTATTTCTAATGACACCACTTTGAAAATTTTCTAGGATGTACCGAGAACCTTGAAAGTCGAAGAAAAATTATAATTCTAACAATTGAAAGTGGTGGTCTTGGAAAAATTTCAATGGGTTCCGAAAAAATCGGAAAAAATTAAAAACAGCCCTGAACATTTTTTGTATTTTTACAAACTACATTAGAAAACAAAAAAAATGGAATAAATTTTATTATTTGACAAAACTATAAGCTTTTAGAAATTTGGAAATAGGTTAATCGGGATAAAATTCATTTGAATTTTTCTCTTTTTTTTCTACGCTTTTTTCTTTTTCTCCTATTTCTAAATTTCTAAAAGCTTATAGTTTGGCCAAATAATAAAATTTATTCCATTTTTTCTGTTTGCTAATGTAGTTTATGAAAATACAAAAAATGTTCAGGGCTGTTTTTAATTTTTTCCGATTTTTTCGGAACGCATTGAAATTTTTCCAAGACTACCACTTTTAATTGTTGGAATTATAATTTTTCTTCAACTTTCAAGGTTCTCGGTACATCCTATAAAATTTTCAAAGTGGTGTCATTAGAAATAAGCAGAGTTGAAATTTTTTTTTTTTTTTTAATCGAAAAAAAAATAGAAAGCTAAAAAATCCCACTATGAAAATTTCAGAGAACTTGTATAAAATGTCAAAGTTCCTTATGAAGAAAAGAAAAAAAAATAAAAAATGGCAATCATCCCGAAATTTTCGTTTTATCCTTGAATTCTCAAAAAAAACGATGAAGATGAATTCGTATGACCTTTAGATATTCATTTCTGAAAAATACAATGAAATACAATAATTTTGAAAAAAAAACCGTACGAATAAGTTTATTTCGAAAGAGTTATGTCACTTTGAACAAAAATAATACCATTTTTTTGAAAAATTTATATCTTTTCCTGGGTTGGATAAAAAAATTTGAACAAGTTCTGAAAAACGCCTTAGGTAGCGAAGAAAAGGATAAAAAAGTTTCTGCCAAATCCAAAGGGGTCGGGTTCAAAAGTGGTCGATTTGGCGTGGAACGCTTCATATATTTTCTTTTGTCTCGTTCCGTTCACTTGCCTTCTGTGCTATTCGCGGGCGCACTCTCTCTTTCTTTTCACTGTAACTGTAGTAATTACTAAATATTCGTCTCTGCCGTAAGAAAATTTCGTTCAAGCATTATGACGACTGAGTGTTGTTTATGTTTTGCGTTCGTGTCCTGAGAGCGTTTGAATCTATAGATATATTAAATCGGAAGAAGAAGCTATGTGTGAACTCGTGTTCGCAATTGTGTATTAGTTTGGCTCGACCGTTCAACGAGTGTGACAGAAAAATAGCGGTAAGTATTTCACAAAATTCTTCCAAACTTTTTCAACGCGTTGGCTCATGTTTTATTTTCATACGTATCAGTTTTTATGTAAAAAAGAGACGTAGAATCAAACATTTGACGGCAGATGAAAAAAAAATGTAGAATTTGTGCCTTTAAGCTAATTACGGGAGATAAACGTATTGAATAGATCGCTGATAAAAGTACTTACTAACAATCCGCGTCGTTGACGAATATCAATCGATGACCACTAGTATTTATCACTTTTGATATTAAATGTCACTGTTTGATATCACTTTTCACGTGTAATATATAACCGGTACTTATCGCACGAGAGGTTCGTTGTAGAATAACAACGTGTTCGCGAATTTGTCGACATACTATAAAGTCGTAAAGGTAGATGAGTATAGACGATATATATATGCTGTTCGCGAAACGTAAACAGAGCACAAAGGGATACGAAAAATAACGATGCCAATGTAAAGGACATAGACTATATACGGCCGATGATAAATATATGAAATGTTTCGACTTCAAAAATCCTAAATTTCTTTGAATTCGAAATATGAACGATGAATCAATTTCCTTATGATTTTTTAATGAAGTTCTTCAATCATTTTCACTTTCAGAAATGGGTAATTCTGCCAACAAAAAACTGCCGGAAAATGAGGAAAAAAGAGGAGATGGAGAAAGAGGAAAAGATAAGGAAGAGGAAAGGGATGATAAAGGAAAGGAGGAACAGGCGGCAATAATTGCAGCAATTGAAAAATTGAGTGCCCAGCAGGCGATGCTCCAGCAGCAGCTGGACATCCAGCAGCTTGAGATGGCCCGTGAAAGGGCAGAGTTGGACCGGCGGGAGGAAGCGCTTCGCTCTCCGATTCAGGTCGTCATCGGCGATCCCTGTAAGTATCTTAAAACGTATATAAGAGTGCAACAAAGCCGTACTCGCTGGCGTTTTTCGTTTAATACTTTTTAGCTAAATTTTTTTTTCTGTTCAGATCATCGTGGGTGGAACGGAGGACGGAGCCGAAGAGGTCATCACGGGGGAGGTCGCAGCCGAGCCGCGTGGTTCTGGCGGCGAACAGAGTACCGGGAGTTTAAATATTAAAGAAAAAAAAAATAATAACATTTATATTTTCAAAACGTTAATAAATCGATACAAATATTAATAAAAAATTTCTTACAAATTATTCTCTCTCTCTCTAATAAAATTGACCATAACTCCCTACCATTGATAGCAGTCGACGGTATCGTTTTACCTTATGTACAGGAAGTAAAAAATCTAGGTGTCACGATGATGGCAAATCTTTCGTGGAGAAAACATGTCTTATCGCTATGCAAGAGAGTGCAATTTATACTGTTTAAATTAAAGTATAACAAAGCTGCTTTGTCACAAGAACTCAGAGCTATGCTCGTAAAAATGCTGGTTTTTCCTGTCCTTGACTATTGTTGCGCTGTCTACGACGATTTAACCAATGAATTGAGCATCATTCTCGAAAGACTGGTTAACTACTGCATTCGGTTCATTTTTAATTTGCGTTACGATACGCATATCTCTCCGTATCGTAGACGGTTGGGCTGGTTATCAGTCCGTTCAAGGCGAAAATACTTTTTGGGAATAATGATGTTTAAGATCATTCACAAAAACGCCCCGGCGTATCTGTGTGAACTTTTTAGTCCGGCACGACAAACTGATCGTCCGTCGCGACAACTCCGGCCAGATATCTTCAACATTCCTACACACCGAACCGCTACTTTTCATAACTCTTTTGCCCTATCCTCTATATATTTATGGCACTCACTTCCTTCAAACATTACCAACATGACTTCGTTATCAGGTTTCAAGACAAGCTTATTCCGTCACCTATTCGATCTAGAGGGTGACCCGGTTGATATGCATTGAACTGCACCTTGCTGTCCAACTTTAAACTCTTAAGCTTGTAGGTCTAAACTCAGCGATCATTCTAGCTACTCTGTAACGCCTCGCAAATGGTTGGCTACTTATGTTTAACGATATTCTTGTTCTCTGTTGTGATTATTATAATCTAGTATGTAAGAAACTGTAAAAAATTGTTAAAAGCCAAAGTTGTATTATGGGGAAAATAGCGCAAATAGTGCACTCAACATTGTACTATTCACCGCAAAATCAATCTCTCATAAGTTGTGTACTTATGTTTAACGATATTCTTGTTCTCTGTTGTGATTATTATAATCTAGTATGTAAGAAACTGTAAAAAATTGTTAAAAGCCAAAGTTGTATTACGGGAAAAATAGCGCAAATAGTGCACTCAACATTGTACTATTCACCGCAAAATCAATCTCTCTATTACTTTGTTAATTATTTTAGTAAAATTGAATTTATATGAGGTCAATCCTCACCTATGTAAAATTGCCTGAAGGTTGAATAACCAAGGTTTAACATTAAATCAATCAATCAATCAATCAATCTCTCTCTGAGTGAGAGAACGTCAAAAATTTTTTCGCTCCCTTTAATTTGTATTTATAAGTGATAAATTCTTAAATATTTTCTATTATTGTGATAAAATTTCGTAACTCATAACTTTTCTTATAATCAGTGTGGTGTAAAATAGAACTCAGTGTACGAATTACTCGGTGATATCTCTTTATTTCGTCTATTTACAAACTTCGTTGAAATTATGACCCGCCATATTCGTAGACTACAGTGCTCACAGTGTCACATCGCGAAATTGTGTAATCTTTGTGTAGCACTTATGTGTGTTCACTAATCGTTCATATAATATTCACACGATTTTTCACCCTTTTTTAACCATTAATAACATTGAATATTATCACGTGCATTAAACAACAATACCAAAAGTAAAGAATAATTTTTCTCCGCGAGACTTCTCGAACTTTCTCAACGAGCAATCACATGGTCCGGTGACAGTTAAACCGCCAAATCGATCCATGATCGATTATGTAATAATCAATCTGCTACGTCATGCGAACTCTCTGAAGCCGGCCGCCGCGAGAGACTGATCTAAATATTCCGCTTACCAACGGTTGGTAATCAATTCAACCTGTTATCAACATCTCAGCTCTCATTCATCAACTCTTCGATTAGCTCTTCTCCCATTCGTCATCTGCATGTCATTATATATCGAAACACATCACCTATACAACCAACATGACTAAGCGCTACTCTATTTGCGGAAGACTCGCCAAAAATGATGTTATCGTCTGCACTGGGACATGCAAAGAGTCTTTTCATATCAATTGTGCTTCCACAAAATTCGAGGTCGACCTAAACGACTCAGCATCTTTCAACGATTTTCTCTGTGGTCCTTGTCTGCTTCAACTATCCAATAACGGTTCCAACGAACCAATGGCTAGCTCTTCGCAACTAACTAACGATACAACTCCTCAAAATCTTCCTGCAACAGTCACTCTAAATGAAATAATGAACCAAATGCATGTAAATGCCCAGACTATCAACACCAGCTTAGCTGCTTTTCAAGAGTCAATGACAAATAGATTTGAATTACTATCTCAATCATTAAATGGAGTGGTAAACGATTTGTCAGAGCTTCGCGTAGAAGTATCAAGCTTAGCCTCAACTCAAGGAACCATGTCACAAGAGATGTCTACTCTGAAAACTGGTCTCACTCTTCTCGATAACAAGACGACTTCTCTGAGCAATGAGAATGCTGCTTTGAAAGCTGACTTTAGTACAATGACACAAACTGTCACAAATCTTGTCTCAGAAGTACACATGTCTGCAGTTCTGATTCGTAATTTGCCAGCTACACCACAGGATTCTCCGAAAAACCTAGTCGACAAAGTTCTCACAGCACTGGGTATTCCTGAAATAGCTGCAGATATCTTAGATATCCGAGACTTCTCGAAAAAATCACTCAACGCTATTGGTGACCAACAAAATACCCATACACGCAAATTTACTTCGCTCTTAGTCCGGTTCAAATACTCTGCTGCTCGAGACCAAGTAATGTCGAAAAAACGCTCTAAGCGTATTTTAACGATTCGTGAAACTTTGTCGATGAATGTGGATGGCAATATTATTATTAAAGAATTTTTACCACCGCAATTCCACAAACTACTCAACCAAACTCGAAGCATCACCAAAGAACGAGGCTGGAAATACTGTTGGGCAACTTATCGTGGAGTTTTCGCACGGAAAACCGATGCATCCGACATAATACCTATTCATTCGGAATCTGATTTCGTCAAGATCATCTGACTGGCATCCAACACTGAAACAACATCGTCTTCGACCTCAAGTAACCCATCACCACCGAATAATAACACACCTCATAGTATATGTTCTCTTCTGATTACTCAATTAAATGTCAATTCACTACCAGCACATCTCGATCTCATAAAAGTACATTTAAACTCTAACTTCTCGCATATTATCTCGATTTCTGAAACTTGGCTACACTCGCACATACCTGATGATCTGGTAGCTTTGAATAACTACACTCTTTTCCGTAATGATAGAGAGGGAAAACAAGGAGGAGGCGTCGCGTGCTATATTCACAATACATTAAAACCGAAAATTTTAGCAAGTTCACCATCGCTTTTTTCCAATGCTCCTGAATATATGTTGATTGAAGTCCGAGCCGATCCTACCACATCACTATTATTTATTTCGATGTATAGAAGATCAAAAGGACGGCTCTTTCGCGCCTTTCTCGAAGATTTTCAACGTTTTTCTCTATCATATGAAAACATTATTATTAGTGGCGATCTCAATTGCGATTTGCTGAGCGACAACTTCGAAGGAAACTCCCTTAAAGATTTAGTGCATAGTCAAGCTCTGCACATCGTCAATTCAGAAGCTACACATCACACGAAGACCTCTGACTCTCTGTTAGATGTGTTTATAATAGACAATGAGAGCAAAATCGAAAAATTTTCGCAATCCGAGTCTCCTTTTATTGCTGGTCATGACCTTATTTCTCTATGCTACAAATTTCCGGCAAAAGTCGTCGTTCAGCGCACTATAGCTCGACGCACTTTAAAATATTTCAATGATACGCAATACACCAACACATTACAAATGTTTCTTGTACAAAATGATCTAAACTCCAAGTGTACCAGCACTTCTAGTGAAATTTTGGAAAATACCATATTTCAGTTAAATAATATCATTATAAAATCGCTAAATATACATGCTCCGCTTCACACATTCAATGTTAATCGTCCACTAGCACCGTGTCTCACCAACGATCTCAAAATAAAAATAAAATTAAAAAACACTGTGTATAAAGATGCTAAACGATCTGGAAATGTCTTAAGCATGGCACTTTTCAAACAATTCAGAAACGAACTAACTGTGCACATAAAAGAAGTCAAAAATCAATACTATTTCAATCGAATTGCATCAACAGCAAATCCATCCTCACTCTGGCGTGAACTATCAAATTTAGGAATAGTACGATCAATCTCTTCATCACCGTTCACATTTTTCACACCAGACCAACTTAACTCTCACTATGTACAAGTTTCTGATTGTTCAACTCTGCCTTCCTTTGAAGAATTCATTAAAAACTTAAATACACTTGAATATGAATATCCAACATTTGAATTTTCTGAAATTACAACAAACAGCTTGTTAAACTCTTTCATGACCAAGTCTTCTTCGTCACTATCAACTGGCCCCGACGACATCTCGCCATTTGCAATGAAAAAGAGTCTTTCTGAAATTTTACCGTTACTCGCTGCTGTATTTAATAATTGTCTGAGACTTTCTCATTTTCCTACGGTATGGAAGCGCGCGTACATTAAACCACTACTAAAGTTGCAATCTCCTCCGTCTCCTGCAGATACGAGACCAATCGCTAACCTCTGTGAGCAATCAAAATTATTTGAACGAGAAATATACGACCAAATTAGTGCTTTTTTGACCAAAAATAATCTTCTTGATCCTCGTCAATCGGGATATCGAGTTGGTTTTAGTACACAAACCGCATTATTGCGCTTGAACCAAGAGATCAGACAAGCAGCTGATGAAAGAAAAGTAACAATATTGATCCTATTTGATTTTAGTAAAGCCTTTGATACTATACCTCACATGAAACTACTAACCAAACTTCACGACTTTGGGTTCCCGATTAACGTATTAAAATTTTTTTATTCCTATCTTACTAATAGAACTCAGGCGTGTGTTGACAGAATGGGTAATCGCTCGAACTGGGCATCTACATCAGCTGGAGTTCCGCAAGGCTCAGTTCTTGGCCCCCTGCTGTTCTCAATGTACATTAATGATATTGGTAACGTACTTTCGCACAGTGAACATCTTATATTCGCTGATGATACTCAAATTTATAGAAGCTGTCTGCCCTCCAACATCACAGCAGAGCTAAATCTAATATCCCAGGACGTTCAAGCTATTTCAGACTATGCTAAAAACAACGGTCTAAAACTTAATTTATCGAAATCCAAAGTCATGATTCTTGGTAGTAATAAATGTATTAGCAGATTGGATTTGAAAACATTGCCTGCTATAGAAATTGATAATATCTCTCTTCCCTATGTAAATGAAGTTCGTAATCTCGGAGTTGTGATGTCATCAAACCTCTCGTGGAATAAGCACATAAACATTATTTCGAGCAAAATCAACTGTGTCTATTACCGACTCAGATATCACCGAAATGCCCTATCAACAGAGGTCAAAACTAAATTGATCTCGTCTTTCGTATTTCCTATCCTTGATTATTGCTGCACAGTATATAATGATCTCACCGATGAACTCAATCATAAATTAGAGATACTACTCAATTCAGGCATTCGATACATTTTCAACCTCAAACGTGATGCACATATTACTCCATACCGTAGAAGGCTGAGATGGTTACGAGTAAGATCAAGAAGACTATATTTCATAGGGATCATGACGTATCGAGTTATCAACAATCAAGCACCACTGTATATAACTGAACTTTTTCATTTTGCACCACCTCTAGTACGTACCGTAAGTCGGCGCTTACCGGAGGTTTTTTACATCCCAAATCATCGTACATCGTGCTTTAGTAATTCATTTGTTCTAACGGCGAAACATTTCTGGCACTCGCTTCCCACCGAAATCCGGTCTTCTTCATCACTACATATATTTAAAACT
>JBBLXU010000678.1:20000-24076 GCA_037893425.1 Campoplex nolae
ACTCTTTCATGCCCTCTTGCATCCGCTACTCATACTCTCTCGCTGTCTTTCATATCTCTCTCACTCTCTCACGCCCTCTTTTGCATCCGCTACTCATACTCTCTCGCTCTCTTTCATATCTCTCTCACTTTCTCTCGCACTCTCTCACGCCCTCTTGCATCCGCTACTCATACTCTCTCGCTCTCTTTCATATCTCTCTCACTCTTTCATGCCCTTTTGCATCCGCTACTCATACTCTCTCGCTGTCTTTCATATCTCTCTCACTCTCTCACGCCCTCTTGCATCCACTACTCATACTCTCTCCCTCTCTTTCATATCTCTCTCACTCTCTCACGCCCTCTTTTGCATCCGCTACTCATACTCTCTCGCTGTCTTTCATATCTCTCTCACTCTCTCACGCCCTCTTGCATCCGCTACTCATACTCTCTCGCTCTCTTTCATATCTCTCTCACTCTCTCACGCCCTCTTTTGCATCTGCTACTCATACTCTCTCGCTCTCTTTCATATCTCTCTCACTTTCTCTCGCACTCTCTCACGCCCTCTTGCATCCGCTACTCATACTCTCTCGCTCTCTTTCATATCTCTCTCACTCTTTCATGCCCTCTTGCATCCGCTACTCATACTCTCTCGCTGTCTTTCATATCTCTCTCACTCTCTCACGCCCTCTTGCATCCGCTACTCATACTCTCTCGCTCTCTTTCATATCTCTCTCACTCTCTCACGCCCTCTTTTGCATCCGCTACTCATACTCTCTCGCTGTCTTTCATATCTCTCTCACTCTCTCACGCCCTCTTGCATCCGCTACTCATACTCTCTCGCTCTCTTTCATATCTCTCTCACTCTCTCACGCCCTCTTGCATCCGCTACTCATACTCTCTCGCTCTCTTTCATATCTCTCTCATTCTTTCATGCCCTCTTGCATCCGCTACTCATACTCTCTCGCTGTCTTTCATATCTCTCTCACTCTCTCACGCCCTCTTGCATCCGCTACTCATACTCTCTCGCTCTCTTTCATATCTCTCTCACTCTCTCACGCCCTCTTTTGCATCCGCTACTCATACTCTCTCGCTCTCTTTCATATCTCTCTCACTTTCTCTCGCACTCTCTTACGCCCTCTTGCATCCGCTACTCATACTCTCTCGCTCTCTTTCATATCTCTCTCACTCTTTCATGCCCTCTTGCATCCGCTACTCATACTCTCTCGCTGTCTTTCATATGTCTCTCACTCTCTCACGCCCTCTTGCATCCGCTACTCATACTCTCTCGCTCTCTTTCATATCTCTCTCACTCTCTCACGCCCTCTTGCATCCGCTACTCATACTCTCTCGCTCTCTTTCATATTTCTCTCACTTTCTCTCGCACTCTCTTACGCCCTCTTGCATCCGCTACTCATACTCTCTCGCTCTCTTTCATATCTCTCTCACTCTTTCATGCCCTCTTGCATCCGCTACTCATACTCTCTCGCTGTCTTTCATATCTCTCTCACTCTCTCACGCCCTCTTGCATCCGCTACTCATACTCTCTCGCTCTCTTTCATATCTCTCTCACTCTCTCACGCCCTCTTTTGCATCCGCTACTCATACTCTCTCGCTCTCTTTCATATCTCTCTAACTTTCTCTCGCACTCTCTTACGCCCTCTTGCATCCGCTACTCATACTCTCTCGCTATCTTTCATATCTCTCTCACTCTTTCATGCCCTCTTGCATCCGCTACTCATACTCTCTCGCTGTCTTTCATATCTCTCTCACTCTCTCACGCCCTCTTGCATCCGCTACTCATACTCTCTCCCTCTCTTTCATATCTCTCTCACTCTCTCACGCCCTCTTTTGCATCCGCTACTCATACTCTCTCGCTCTCTTTCATATCTCTCTCATTTTCTCTCGCAGTATACAAAAATCATTTTTATTATATCAGCAAAAAAACTGATTAATAGAGTCTCTTGATTACAAACATTTTTTGTGATTCATGGTTTAATTTTGAACAAACATTATCGAACAAAAACACCGTCAAACCTGGGCGTTAAAAAGAAAAAAAAATTCAAAAACAAAGCTGTGCCCGGATCGAAATAGGAGCCATAAATCAAAATGGTAACTCAAGCGAGATTAAAGCACTACAAACAATCAGAAATATCTTGTTTTAAATATGTTTTATTATCATGAAATTATCATGAAAAATTAGTTATGTGTTAACGTTACGCGACTTTATTTATATTCAACCCAATGTGAGATGAACATTTTCGATCCGTAGTAGCGCCCTATCGGGAAAAGTCCAAACTAATGTTTATGAAGTGTCAGCAAATAAATGTTTTATTTATACCATGGTTAATTTTTGCGAGAACTCGTGTTTACGACTCATTCGGATTTTTCTCGTTTCGTGAATAAAAATAATTAAATCATTTTTCAGTATTTTCTTTAGTTTATGAATAAGTGAGAAGTGATATAAGTCATTATCCGAGTTTCTTTTGGGTGTGTATAGCTTCAATTCGCTTCGAGCTGCGTGTTTAATATTGTGCATGGTATATTTTGCACAAAGATTCATGAGTGTTATTTTTATCGTTATTTTTGCCTGACTTTTTTCTCAATTGAGCGGTTTCTGTATTTTATTCGGTATGAAAAAGAAACAATGATTTTTTATTAATTATCAGTTAGTTAACTGAATTTCTTGAACAATAACGTAGTATTGTTGATTCACTATCGTGAAACAATCAGTGATGAGCGATTCAAAAAGGTGTTCTTATAATTACTGCGACATTCATGTTTCGTTTGTGCATAAAGCTGAAGCACTTTTTGGAATGCATTGACATTATTTGTTTCATGTAGTGTTCTTTGTAGGTAATCTGACTCCATTTATACTTTCACTGCGACAAATAAAGAAGTGGGATACATCGTCATTCAATAAATTACTGCATCGATTAAAGGTAATCCAAGATTCTTCCTACAAAAATGATTTTTTTTGGTTTTTGTCGCATTGATGAACTCTGAAATGAAAACTATTTTATATCAAGAGACTCGGTATAAGTTTTCATATTATTCTATGAAGCTTTCACCGGTTGGATGGACAGAATATTTAAACACCTCTGTTTTTAATGGCATATTTAGAATCCCTTTTAGTCCATTTAATCAAAATATATATTATTGCATTTGAGTTTTTTGTTGAGGTTAATTTCTTCAACTCTAAACACTGTCAGATTATTCAATTTTTCAACGATATTGATTTTGATTCATTCTGCAAAAACTGAACGGAAATATACAGTAAGTTATAGCGGATGTCCTATTTTCAACATTGAAACCTAGATCAACACCAAGAATTTCTGATTTTCACTGCTGCGCAATACATGCAGACTTTCGCATCCAGAAGCCATCGGTAATGGAGCTGATATTTATTCAATCAAAATTTCCATCGATCAATCAACAAAGCTCATATCGACGCTGCTTATGAAAAGTAGCATGTTTCCTATCCCTGAAGCATGAAAACGTATTACTTTTTGTAAGCGCAGCGTCGGTATCTTACACTTTTCATATGGAAATAAGTTTAATTTATTTTATCGAACCCATTGATAAACATATTGTATAGAATAGGAGCGGAAACAGCATTCTAGATTATTAAAATTGTATACGAATGGGAGCGAAAACAGCATTCTAGATTATAGAAAAAATTGAGCTGATTTTAGTTCAATGAAAATATCCATCGATCAACCAAAAAAGCACGTATTTGACACTTTTTATATAGAAATAAGTTTAATTGATATTTTCTTGTTGTAATAGGAAGAAGAGAACATAGTTGAAGGGAAAAAATCTCCATTGCCCTGAAAATTGCCCTGAAATTGCTGAAATTGCCTTGAAGAAGCCAATGCAACTTTTCTTGACCGTCAATTTCCTGCAAAAACGAGTTTTATACATGAAATTTGACGCTATAAGGCGAAAATCATAACTCGGCTAAAAATTGAGATTCTGCCAGGATTTTCTCGTTGTCATAGGCAAAAGGGACTAAAGCTGCCCATAACTTCTCATTGTTATAGGCGAAAGAGACTGAAGTTAGAGGAAAAAATTCCCCATTGCTCTGTAAACATGCAAGCG
>JBBLXU010000685.1:0-34471 GCA_037893425.1 Campoplex nolae
TTATTTCTTTATTTTTAACATTTTGGAATTTTTTCAGATTTTTTTTCTTCGATGATGTTCATCATCATCGTCAACATCGTCGGATGAAAAAATTCGAAAAAAAATCTGAAAAAATTCAAAAATGTTTAAAATAAAGAAATAAAACTTTTTTGTACTTGCACTTTTGGTGAAAAAACCCATAGTTTTTAAATTACGGAAATTGATAAACCTGGAGTTCGACTAAAATCAACGAAAAAAAAAAATTTCGGAAAAAAAATCTGGAAAAAATCGAGTGACTAGAACAATCTCAGAGGCAACATTTCACTCCTGTAAAATATTTTTCTAAATGCGATAGTTTTCATGTTACGCAGGAATTTATGAATTTCGTCTTTTTTCACCAAAAACATGATAACTTTTTTAAAAAAAATCGTAACGGATTTTATAAAAAACGAAATTAAAGCTTGAATTTTGCCTTTTCAAGACCCGGTCAAAGAAATTGAAAAAAAAAATTTCTACTGAAAACGCGGTTGCTCTGTAAAAAGGAAAAAAAAGACGAAAAATGGTCGTTTTCCAAATGACGTCCTAATCGTAAAAAAAATCGCAAAAAATTTTCAAAAAAAGCAAAATGAAATGGGATTTCTGCCCTTTAAAATGCCGTTTATTAAATTAATTTATCTATGTTATCGACGGAATAACATGAAAAAGAGTGTGGCAACTTTTTCCGATTTTTGTCCTAACTTGTCTATCGTCTATTTCACAATTTATCCAATTTACTCGCTAATCTCGCACTTTATCATTACAGAACTTCACTCAGTAATCTCCGTTGAATATTTTCATTAAATCTATTAATCGAAAATTTTCGGACGTCCTGCACTTGATTATGTCAAAACTCCGTTAATAACCGTTTCACTGTGTAGACGTCATACACTACGCTTACACGGCACTCTTATTCCGATTTGGTTATAATGGGGTGTATATACATATATATCGGGCATAATAAACCCGATTAATTAATCCGGAATAAGAGTTCCGTGTGAACGTAGTAGTCATTGCTCTCTCTCTCTCTCTCTCTCTCTCTCTGCAGCTGTCACTGGAGACTGGCTTTGATAGAAATGGGTCTTGAGGCGGGCGTCTAGGCCTATCATGGTGTTGTATACAGACACGTCAAATTCTTGAATGTGTTGGTAACTTTTGCATAATCTTGAGCCCGTGCAAAGTTTTTTCTCAGCAATTACGTGACCGATCATGCTGATTTTGGGCGCAATCAAAAGAGAATTTTTTTATTAGCTAACAGTTAAATTTTTAAGTTCCTCAATTGCTTCTGAGCTTCGTAATTCAATAAAATGACATGCCAATTTTACCCCCACCACCGCGAAAAGTTTTGTTTCGAGAAAGTATAGTCTCGGCGAGCCTCGGGCCAGCAGACGACAGGCTGTCAATGTACTTGTCCCGAGACTCTACCGAGTCTCTTGATAAAAAATTTCTTACCTAATCAGCGATTCCGGCACTATATAGCTGGCCTTCAAGAAGCAAATCAGATCCCCAGCAACTTTTCTCGAACTAGTAGAGGCTCTCCTTGCCTCGTTTGCAGCATCCTTGAGCGAGCGCTCCGCCTGCTCGATCCGTCCTGCGTCGGTTTCAACGCAAAAATTGAAACAATTTGGGCCGATGGTTATCCTCAACGTCAAAAATAAAAAAAAAACCGACGCCAAGAAGACGCATACTGAATACGATCCGACGATTTATTTCGTTTACACCTCGTCGGATAGCTCCGTTTCGTACCGTTTTTCCCCGCGTAAACTTTCTCGTTATTCATTTCGATGTGCGAAGAATAATTCTGAGCGTTCGATATTTATAAACGAAACGATTCGGAGCGTTTAGATGCGAATAGCGTCGTTTCTATTCGTAAACTGACGCAATGACGCTATCCCTATACCTGCCTTGAAAATTTTTCAACTATCGCCACCTATATCTTTTTTTGAAACTAAATTTATAACAATAGTCGGCTTTTGTGAAGGGAGGCAAAAGAATACCTGCCGACCGGTTGAGACGCGCACCTGGCTGAGGCGACGCGGGACCCCGAGCGTCACGGAGCGCTGCACCGCTCCACAAAATATTCAATATGTCCGAAAATAATTATTTTTTCGACCTGGGACCAACGGCATTCTATTCATAAATGTATTCTAGATTTTTCTAGATGGTTTTCAAAAAATCGATTTTTTGAAGCTGTCACAGTGTTGTTGTCCCTTAATTAATTGTGTTTATTATACCCGATATATTGAGACAGAAATTATTTCCAGACGAAATCAATTTCATCACCTACCGCGACCGTGGTCCATTCGGTTGATAGGGCTCTAGTTAAACGTTATATTCGTTGGGCGCCAGTCAATTAAATATTGACGATTGTTAATTCATTTCATCATTGCCGGCCAGCGTAAGAATGAGAAAGTAGATTCAGTTGGCGGACCGATGAGGAGGAGTCAAAGCAGCAAATAATGGCAGAGATAGTGAAAGAATAAAAGTGATCAAATGAACTTACTTGGGTATTTGCCGAAGTATTGTACTTTTATTTCTTTTCCAAAATTTGACAAACACAGGTTCATTGGTAGCTGGATTCGCTTTAACAGTCCTCCTTATTATAACTTGACGAACTTAATTGATATCGCAGTCAATGGATCGCAGAATTGATACGAGATGCTATACAAAGCAAGAAAACGTGCGCTCGTGAGAATAGTCAAGCATAGACTCAATGCCGGGCCCTCCGTTACACTTGCCGCCTTGACTTTTCAGGAGAGGGGCAAGGACCCGGGAAGTGGCGACTCCTTATGCCAAATTTGACAATTATGTTGAGTTGTCGCAACTCGCTTGACGCTCCGTAATATGCGTTCTAACGCTGCTCGGCTGAGCGAGCGAGTCGAGGATAAAACCTCCTGTCTCAACCCCCACCACCAGACCTTGACATCGCGAGCGAAATCCTTCACCGTCTTGGCTCGTTCTGGAACCTGCAATTTTTATTCAGAACACAATCGGTGCCATTTGACAATCAGCTTTGACTCATGTTGGGTTACGTAATGACAAAACGGCACTGACTATTTACGAGTTTGCGTAACGAATGAAAATTTTATTAGACAAAATATATTTTCTCTTCTTCATGGTTTTATTTTATATATTTTAGGGAGAAGAAAATTTTCAGGTTTGGCTCGTCGTTGTCTAGGTTGTCCGGGGTTCAAGGTTTTATTGTTGACGCTTGGATTTGGTTGGCACGATGACTGTGACCGGCTCCTTTCCACGTAGCTCCGGTCTTTCTTCCATGAACTCGTCGAAGGTCTTCTGGACTCTGCGCGAAGTCAAAATTTTGATCGCGAGTCCTCGTTTCTCGTTGGCCAAATCAGCGGCAGTTGACAACTGGTCATTCGCCAAAGAAGGTGCGACGGCCAGGGCATTTCCCCGAATCAGTAGTTCCCTGATTCGATTTGGCGGATCTCGTGGATTGGAGAAGTTCACTTTGACGCGACGACGAAGTCCCTCTTCTCCCTTATTGATGAGGTAAAGATGATCCCTTGGCACAAGTGAGGCTGGCCAAGTTGCATAATTGAGTCAAAGCCAGTCAACAATATCACCATAACGGGTATTCGATGTCCCGTCCGCAGCCGACGCAACGTTCAAGGGCGTATTCGTGCTCAATACCGTGCGGGTAAATGCAATCTTCGATGTCGAATCCGTCCGCGCCACAAACATGACAAAATCCAGGCCGGAGTGGTAATTTGCAACTTTGGAAATTATGTTCCCTTGATCGACGATTGACGCAGCCGGCGATGTATTGTTTTCCGGCCGACGAAATGAATGTCTGGGTCCCACGACTGACCATTTTGGATTCCTGGCGCTCGATTAGGATTTTTGCACGTTTGATTACCAGATTTTTGAGTAATTGCTGGCTCAAAATACGACAATCGGCGAAGTAGACGGTTTGGCCATCACCCTCTGGATTTGCTTACTCTGGGACGCCGAGTTCTTTCACTATTTCATCGAACGATGGAAGGGCTTTCAACGGCAATGGCTTGACCACAACTGACGGGGCTACTTTGGCGGTTGGAACGTCCGTGAGTTTTTGGGGTCTCCCCCCTTTGTCGACCACGACGTTCGGTTTCTCTCCCACCGGAAGGTGGGACCGTTTGACATTTTCGGCGTGGACACCGAGGTTGGAGACTCGGGACGTCATCATCAGCTTTATCTTTGGTGGTGGCATGTTTCCGATCTCATTAATAATGGCTGCAGCTTCTGTTCCCAATTGACCAGTCGAGATAGTCGACTTGTCGCGCGAAGATGGTGTTCTTTCTCGTGAACCTTTTATCGAAAATGGTTTACGTAACACCGTTACCGTGGATTCATCAGAGTCGTCCGTCTCCTCCGAATCTGGTGTTGAGGGTCTCAACAAAGCAACTGCCTGTCAAGCTTCTTCGCGAGCGGCCTTTTTTTTGAGCGGCATTGAGTTTTGCTTCGATCCCCAATTTCTCCCTTGTCAATTGGTTGAGTTCCTCCAGGTCGTTGTCTGAGTTGACCTCGTCGAGACCAGCCTCGTCGAGTTGCTTCACGACGACGTCGAAGTTGTCATTGGGGTCGTCAAGTTAATCCTCCCCGCGTTGCGACTGATGACTGGATGACGACGTTAGTTGAAACGACGATGCCATTTCCGAACGCTGTATAATTCAAGTTTTGTTAGGTAAACGCAAGGTACGACGTGGGATTTTAAGGTCCGTAATATAATAATTTCCAATAATTTTATCATCCTTACTAACTAATTCGACAACCATGGGGCCGATTAATTTTTTTATTAGCGCTGGGCCCAAATAACGGTGGGCCAATTTTGCAGAATAACGATCGACTTTGCTACTTAACTTTTTCTTCGGGTAATAAACCTCCATTCTGGGTTTTACTTTTATCTCTTTTACCTTACCTGCGTTTGCCTTGTCGATTCGTTTATTAGCGCGGTCCCGTAGTTGCTGTTCAACTTTATGTCGTAACTCATCAAAACGAGTTATTTTCGCTAACCATTCTTTGACTAAACCGTCCGTTATTACCTGTTGTTCCCCCACGCAACGTTCACGGCTGTTAATTACGGCTTCTCGGGCGTGATTCAAATAAAAAGAGGAGACTCGACTACCCGCGTGTAGTACGGTATTATATGCCAATTGTAATTTTGACAGGTCTTGATCCCATTCGTCGTGTTGTCCACGAATTGACGCGGCGATCATCGGTTTTATGGTACGGTTTACGCGTTCGACCGGGTTTGCTTGAGGATGGGCTAAGGGTGTCGTAAGGTGTTGAATTCTTTTCGCTGTTAACATTGCTTTGCCTTCCTCATTTATGAACTCCGTACCGTTGTCGCTCACGATAGACTCGGGGATTGTACCCCAACGGTCGAACACTGTGTCAAGGGATTTGACTACGAATTTTCCCGTTTGCTTTGGTACAGGGAATAACTCGACGTATTTAGTATAAAGGTCGTGGACCACGAGGATGTAATTATTCCCCTTCTTTGACCGAAGGAAAAGGCCAACGGTGTCTATTGTCAATTGGGCCCAAGGGCTTATTAGTGGCCTCGTTCTGAGTGGTCCTTTTGTTGGGTTTTGATTGTATTTAACCCTCAGACAAATTTCGCATTCTTCGACGAATTTTTTCACATCTTGGGTCATACCTGGCCAATAATATGTTTGGCGAATTCGTTCGTAAGTGTTGTCTCTTCCGAGATGTCCCGCTTGCGGTGGTTCGTGATTTTCGCGTAAAATTTTCAAAACTTCGTCTGGCTTGACGACCTCCTTCCAAGAGTATTCGTCGTCAAATAGAAACTTTTCCCGATCAGGACGGTAGTAATATAGTTTGTCGTTCTCGATTTTTCATTCCGAAAGGCGTTCAGGGGATTTGTTGACAATTTCAAATTTCACGTCGTACCAATTTTGACTCGCGAGTGTCTGTAAGAGCATTCGTTTTTCAGTGCTCTCTTCAATCATTGCCTCCCACGTTTGACCATCAGCTGTAACTTCGTGCATGCGAGATAAAGCATCGGGTGCTTCGTTTGTTATTCCTCGCTTGTATTCCACTGTCATATTGCGTTGTAACGGTTGAATGGCCCAACGTGCTAATCGTCCTACGGGATCTTTGAGTCCGTAAAGCCATTTCAGTGCTTGATGGTCGGTTACTACCGTGAAGGGGGGAAACCGGTTTATGAGGTCGAAATTTTGCTATTTTTCATGATTTTTTTTAACCAGGAAGGAATAATCACAAATTGTTTAAACTTGGAGGATATTTTATTTATGTTTTCAAGTACACTTTAAAAATTTTTCAAACGATTTCCGCCGGAAATAGTGGAGTTACCGCGTGCAGTCCATGGGCGATTGCCATCCGAGCAGTTGGCTTGCGTACATCCCTGACGTCGCAATTTTCATCAGGATTTTTTTTTTCATTAAAAACATATTTTCTAAGAATATGAACCTAATTTTGATCAAACAAATTGAAAATTGCATGTTTTCGAGGTGTTTGAACACAATATCATGTTTTTATACTATATTTTTTCATCTTTCTTGCATAAAAAAATATATTTTTAATAACAATATAATCCCCGAATTCGGTTCATGTTCCGTGGAATTGAATAAAAAATATCTACACCAAATTTCAGAACGATTGATCAATAACTTTTTGAGCTAGAATGTACGCAAGTCGAAAAAAGTCGTTTCGAGAAAAACGCGTTTGAAATAAAATGTAGCGAAAACGAGAAATTCAAGGCAGTAATTAATTATAAAACATGCTCACCGGTTAATCAGCTATTCCACCACCATATAGCAATCTCTCTTCTTGCTCATATGCGTCATTTTGAGCTTGCATCTCCACTTGACGAGCTATACGAGCTTCCTTCGTCTCCAACGAGCTGCGCCTTTTCTGTCTCGTCACTCACTCAAGTGCTCATAGCATTCGAACTATTGGGAATTTAGCTTTGAAATTTTGACCACATAATCTTGAATAGTTATACTAACGATTCATGCAATAAAAAAAAGACGATTTTTCGATCGGTCTAAACTGGTTTCCCCCCTGAAATGCATCCCTTTGAGGTAGAATCGGAGTTTTCATACTGACCAAACTACGGCCAGACATTCTTTCTCTGTCGTGGTGTAATATAGTTCAGCACCGCGTAATGGTCGACTTAAGACTTCGAGCAATCGTTCTTCTTTGGTTTCAGGATCTTCTTGAACCAAAATAGCTCCCAAACCACTGTCACTTACATCTGTATACAAGATAAATGGTTGTCCTGGCACCGGTGTGTAGAGTCTCGGTGCGTTGGCTAATGCTTGTTTTGTTTCGTCAAAAGCCTTTTTTCCGACTTCGGTCCAATTCCAAGGCACATTTGGACTGATTAATTTGTTTAATGATCCTTGGATGCGTGCAATATTTCGGAGATGACGATGGTACTAATTGACGAGTCCATTGAATTGTCGAAGTTGTGTCCGATCTCTTGGTATTGGGAAATCCAGGATCGGTTGTATTTCCTCGGAGTTTGGTCTCATACCCAATTCGTCGATGATATACCCCAGAAATTTGACCTCTTTCCAAGCAAAACAACTCTTCTCGCGATTAAGTTTGAGTTTTGCTTCACGTAATACCTCGAAGAGTAGTGATAATATCGTGAGGTGATCGTCGAGTGTTTGACTAACTACGACCCAATCGACTAGGTACGTAAAGATTTGGTCTCCAAATTTGTTTGGTAAGTTCCTCTGAGATGTCTTTTCTTTTATTCGTCTTTTCAGTAAGTCTATTACCTGTTGAAATGTGGAGGGGGCACCCGTCAAACCGTAAGGCATTCTGACCCACTCCAGCAACCATTTTCCTTCAACGACAAAAGCTGTGTATTTTTGACTTTTCGCTTCCATTGGTATTTGATGGAACGCCTCGCTCGTGTCCAATGTCGAAATCAATCTTGCTTCGTGTAATTGAGACAACATCGACTTCATGTTGTGTAATGGGTATGCGGGCTTTGCTGTTTGTCGATTTACCGGACGATAGTCGATACAGAGTCTTAGTTTGCCGTTTGCTTTGGGCGCGACTACTGGCGAACATGCCCAGTTGCTGTTACTCCAGACAACTCTCCAAAAGGCGATCTACTACTTGGTCAATGAATTTTCGCGCCGCTTCGCTCCTTCGATAAGGCTTCTGTCGGTGAGGGGTGTGATCGATTAACTCGATCTTGTGTTCAATGAGATCAGTTACTCCAGTGGTTTCCGATTCCATTTTCTTAAATTCAAGTTTAGCTATTTATGGGAGACTGATATATAGAGAGTGAGAGTGTTAATGAGTCGGAAGATGGAGATGAATTGATGAGAGCGGGGACTCTTGTCGGGACGGTAGGAAGTAGGGCCCTTTGTCTCGGCGTTATTAGTATCACTCCACGGAGTGATAACGAGACGGTCGACGCGTGTTAGGCGTGCGGCGGTTGATGAGAGCCGTGGGGCAGGAGTGAGGAATGTGCTGATTTGGGAGTAAGTTGTATGGGAACGAGTTAATGTAAAGGTAGAGCGGATGTGAGGATTCTGGTGACAGTGTGGGAAAGGATTCAGGATTATGGTATAAGGATTACAGGGCTGTTACATTTTTTTTTAGGGTTTTGTCGATGGTTATTCGACAACTTAATCGTAATTAATGTACAATAAATCGAATAAATAAGCGACGTGCACTAATCAAGCTTTGACTCTTCAGTTTATAAATAACATGCAAAATAATTGACATAAATTAACTTAAACTCGACAGAAAACGTTTAACAAAATTGAAAACAGGCAATTAAGATAGGCTCTCAATTGCTCTATCGTTGGTTTCTTCCCTATTATTTTGATTGGCACGCTATTGGTGTTCCGACAAATTTATTTTGTGGAGTTCAAAATTTTAAATTAGCATGCTATTGCTGCTTCAAAAATTTCTCATTCGAGCCTTCAGATGAAGTTCGAATTTATCCAATTTTAATTCCTCTCCACAGCCAATCTTTCTTTTCCGATTTATTATCATACGAATACTATCGAACAATGACTTATTTGTTTTCTTCCTCGGTGTCAAGGGCCGAAAGGGGTTAAATAAAGGTGACTCGAGATGTTCGAGAGTTCAGTTGGTTTATTGTTAAATGTCTCGGTTATTACGTTTAGGGAGTGCACGAAGTAATTGGTCCGAGTGATGAGATTGAACTGACGAGTCGAGGATTAGAATAATGGAGAGATGATTTGGTGAAGTCGTAGTGGGGCGGTGAAGCGGACAAGTTGAGGATCGTGTGACCAAGAAGGTGCTGCCGGAAGGATGCTGAATCGTATGAGAAAGAGTGATTATCGGGATGGAGCGGACGTTAGGTTTCGAGTGATGTGGGAAGAAATTTGTTGTATATATGTAGGGTGCTACTGTGACACTCCCCCTCTTACAAAGCGATGCTCCGCATTGTAAGTTAATCAAAATAATTTTACATACAATTTTTTTTGTGTGATTCTATATAAACTTTGTGTTGTTCGTGATTCTGATGGGTTGTATGGAAGTGTGTAAGGGTCTTGTTAGTATCATTGTCGTAAGGATTGTAGATAATCTGGTTCTTCATCGTATTGCTAGCTTTTATTGGTCGATTTTGGTAACTCTGGTCTTCTTTATAACCCGTTTTTATGATTTTTTTCTTTTTCTGGAAATCTGTGACTAAGTACTGTGACGGAAATTTTCATCAAACTGTAATACCCGATGTCACAAAGGTCGTTCTCTCTCTTTTTCGTCGATTTTATATTTTTTTATTTGGGCGCCAGTCGCAAAGCGACTCGACGATGAAGAGAGAGAGACAGACGGTTGACCAGCTAATTTCAGCGGATGGGCGGGGTGAAGCTCGAAAATAATCGAAGAACACGAAATAATTGTAACAATGTTTTAATGATTATTATTAGCAAAAGATAACAAAATAATTAGAAGAGAAATAACACGGGAATTTTAATTTAAAATAAAAGCAATATAATTGATAATCGATAATCGCTCGGGATACAATCGAAGGAACGAAAATAATTTAATCGCGTGTCTCTACGAACCGCGGAGAGGAAAAATCGCGAAACCATACACTCGAATATCACTCTCACACTCACACCGATCGGGACCCTACACTTTCGTACAATTTACCACGAGCTCGTCTTCACACTAGCTGTGGATCTACTCAACAGCGAGGCGATAATGATTTATTAATCGATGTTAAAAATAATAAATTGATGGAACGCTAATTTTATTACCGAGCCCCCGATATTCGGTTACTCGGCCGAGCTTTTCTTTATCACGAGAATTTTATTGTCCCGATCCAATCACTCGAATTCTCACGCACATTTTCCACACACTTTCTCCCGTTTTCGCGACCTTTCCTTCCGAGTCACAACTTACGCTAACCGGAGACAATTATACGCAACACGAAAAGTTGAGATTTTCACGTACGGCCACGACAAGAATTCTTTATCGAAAATAATCGCGATCTACTCCACGAGAGCCAAGGATACGCGAAAAATTCAAATAGTTGTTATTTTCTCCGGAGATAGAACCGTTGCCGCGACTGAGTTTCTCGATGTTTTACGAGGACGACGTTTTAATAATCAAAATAATTCCCGCAACACCGTTTTTATTTAACATGAATTTAATTAAAGAAAAGAGCTCAACAACCGAATCGGAAAGCGAGAAGGAAGTGACTTACGAGCTTTTATTAATAATTGATGATGACGGGACGTCTGTCCTGCTCGATACTTAGCAAAAATCTGTCGAATTCGGGAATCGCCGGTAGAACCGTAGGCTCTCGCTCCCTCCCCTCTCGTAATACGAATATTTTCGAAGTGATTGACAGGTCCGTAGCGCGAGAAATATATGCGAGCGTGAGACGGGGCCCCGAAAGATTTCGATGATCAGGAATATTTCTAATTTGTAATTACTTTACATTTTTACCCCTAACTCGACTATTATAATATTTTCCCGGACTAATGGACCTTCAAATGTCAATTTCAACCAATTTAATACGAGATAAAGTCAATCGCCGATGACTCAGATAATTATTATTTTACGGGATCTTGATTTTCGGTAGGAAAACGAAATATCGACAGTCGCCTTAATTTATACCGCCCTGATTTTCCAAATCGGAGGTGTTCAACGATGTTAACCGACAATCATTCTCGAACTTTCTCGAGTATTCCATGTTTCGAATCCTTCCCGAAATCTCCCGATGTTTACCGATGGACTTTCCTCTGAACGAAAATGACTTCATGATTTTGAGAGGAGTTGGAGATGGCCAACGTATGAGCTCCGCTCGAAATACGTTTCAATACGACGATGATTGGCCGCTACCTCGATCCTCGTTCTATTCCAAATGTCCTTCTCTCTTTCCTTTTCTCGATATTGCTCTCGACATGAAAGTTATATGATATACGGGACAAAATTAACAATAAATCGTGTAAACTATCGCTCTAGGCAAGCCCTGTGAGATCGCTGCGTGGCCGGAGTACCGAGCAAAAGAGACGGGAGCGAGCTTTTTCGCTCGAATTATTTTTAAGGGACGGTTCAAAATAAAAAAAACCGTCACAGTACATTGATTAGTAGTCTGTGTTAGTAGGGTGTTGGAGGTTATTTTGGATAGGCGTGGTTGGTATCATTAATCATTATTGGTTGGTTGTTACGAATAGTTGGTTTCCCTTTTAGGCCAGGAAACGAAGGGTTTGATTTTGACAAAAATACTAACAGGTAACCGCGAGTGCCATCACACGCGGAATGGTCCCCTGATGTTAACTGCATAGTTTTGGACACGAGATTCCGATTACCTTGTGTGTTATTAACAAATTAGTGGAAAAATGCACTTTTTTTAGTTTTTCGCTTATAAAACGAAAACCAATGGAGCTATGAAAAAGCAACTAAAAGACGAAATGTAGAGAATAGAATTGCGAAAAGAATGAGCCCTAAAACGACCCGATCGGTTCATAATTAACGGAGAAAATTCAAAAAAACAAAAAAAAAGACGTTTTTTCAAAAATTTTTATCGTTGCCATTTTTGAAGTTGGATCTTTTTTTTTTGCACGATTGTAGGTATCGATAGATACTTTCTCTGCGAAAAATCCACGTGCTGTCGGATAAATAGTTTTTTAGTTACGGCACTCAAAAGTCAAGAGGGCCATTTTTTTCAGCAAGGCTGGATGCTCTGGAAGTCGTCGGATTTCAATTTATTAAGCCGATTTTGAAAGTAGAAGTGTTCAGCTACGAAACGTCAATCTTCATTTTTCGTCCAAATATTGAAAAATATGTGAAAATGAGCCGCGAACATGAGCAAAAACGGCCGAGCGCGCGGAAGTGGTCGAGTGGTGGGGGTAGAACAGCGCATATATAGTAATAGGAGCGCCTTCCCCGCGGCTGCTGTTCTACCCCCACCACTCGACCACTTCCGCGCGCTCGGAAGTGGTCGAGTGGTGACACTGAACACTTCTACTTTCAAAATCGGCTTAATAAATTGAAATCCGACGACTTCCAGAGCATCCAGCCTTGCTGAAAAAAATGGCCCTCTTGACTTTTGAGTGCCGAAACTAAAAAACTATTTATCCGACAGCACGTGGATTTTTCGCAGAGAAAGTATCTATCGATACCTACAATCGTGCAAAAAAAAAAGATCCAACTTCAAAAATGGCAACGATAAAAATTTTTGAAAAAACGTCTTTTTTTTTGTTTTTTTGAATTTTCTCCGTTAATTATGAACCGATCGAGTCGTTTTAGGGCTCATTCTCTTCGCAATTCTATTCTCTACATTTCGTCTTTTAGTTGCTTTTTCATAGCTCCATTGGTTTTCGTTTTATAAGCGAAAAACTAAAAAAAGTGCGTTTTTTTTCACTAATTTGTTAATAACAAACAAGGTAATCGGAATCTCGTGTCCAAAACTATGCAGTTAACATCAGGGGACCATTCCGCGTGTGATGGCACTCGCGGTTACCTGTTAGTATTTTTGTCAAAATCTGATGATTTTGTAGCTTTGTTTCCTGGCCTATTTCTTTATTGATCGTCTTTTCTTTATTTTTTTCCTTCATTTTGCGTTGTTATTGTTCTGTCTCGTTTACAATTGCGAATGAGTGATATTTCCTTTTAAATTTTTTTTTTCTGGTTGTCCTCCAATTGTTGTTTTCTCAAATTCTTATTTTCCGATGGGTAGAGTACCTAAACTTCGAAAGGTTCTGAAACATTCTAGTCTTGTTTAGTTCTCTGGTAATTAATGGATATGACATGTTATTGGTAATGGGGTGGATTTGGTTCAGGTGTCATAGGCTCAATAAACTATGTCGAGTGTTGTCATAAAAAAGAAAAATAGTGAGGCTTATGATTATTATTATTATTATTATCATTATTATTTATTATCATTTTTTAAGACTGTAAGAACAAACCGGTCTGTCCACTGACAGACCGGTTTGTTCTTACAGTCCGTCGCGTGGTGTCCGGATGCGCCGCACTTGCGGCAGCATTTCGTCCTGTCCGTGCCTTTGCATTCGGCCCTCGCGTGGCCGAAGCCCAGGCACTTGTAGCATTTTGTCACCGTCAGTCTTTTCCGAACGCGGCAATGCACCCAGCCGATTCCGATCCGACCCCGCCGAAGCAGCGCATCAGCTTCCCGCGAGTCGAATTTGCAGACCGCCATGTACTGCTCAGCACGGTTCGGACCGAAAATGTGGACTCGGAAGTCCACGTCTCGTCCTGTCTCTCGTTTTAGTGCGTCCGTCACGTCATCGGGGGTAGCAACACAGTCCAGGTCCATGATTTCCAGTTGAGTTTTGGAGGTCATGGCCCTAACACTGCCCGTTTCCCCGATCGCGTCTTGTAACTGTCGCTCGAATTCGTTCCGTCCGTCCGGTTTGCTTGCGTCTACCTGCAGTTTCAGGAGGCACAGTCCGTTTTTCGTTTTCCTCAGAGTCGTCACCTGCACGTGACTACTCTTCGGGTCCACCGTCGACCGTATTTTCCGTACTATGTCCGAGTACGTGGTGTCTGAACCCGGTTTGACCAGGACAGCCGTTCCCCTTTGACGGGGGGCCGGTCCGCTCCGGTCAGGCCGGGTTTTCACGTCCGTTTTCTTGTTTGTTTTGTCCTTGTCTTTCCGTGTCACGGTCTGCCAGTCTGTCGAGTCTGTCGACGGTCCCGTCGTCGTTGGCCTTTTTTGAGAGGATTCCGGCGTGGTCCCGGTCGACGATCGTTTCCGTTTTGTCCGTGGCGTTTCTTCGTTATTGTTCGTGCCTGTGTTTTTGCTGTCTACAAGGCGCCCCTTTGTGGCCGCTTCTAATTGCATGTGCAGTGCAATGTCCGCGGTCTCGAGGATCGTCTTGATTCCCGTCTTTACCGTCATGTTCATGTTTTTCTGAACGTTTGCTGCTTCGGCCATTTTCGTCGCCGTCTCGTGTATGAGCCTCAGCAGTTCTGTCAAGTCTTGTTTGTTGCTCGTCGTTGTGGTTGTCTGTCTCGTCGTCAGTGTTGCGTTGTCCACGGCGGAGGCATAGCTTGCAGCGCTGCTACCGCTTGACACACTGTCTGTTCTGTTTCGTCTCGGTGGTATTAGTAACGTCTTGTTCGTGTCGTTATTTCGTGTCGTCCTCCTTCTCATCGTGCACAAGTTGCGGCCCTCAAAATCCGTGCCGCTGCCCGTGGCCACCGGGGCTTTCACCCGATCGGAACCCGGGGTGGATTCCCCCTGAGAAGGGGTTACCACTTGAGGTAAATCATTGTTTTTACCGTGCATTTCCATAATTGTCTATCCCATTGTGCTAAAGGTCCCTCGTGGTCGCGACTCCACGAACCGCGCTGGGAAAACGCGCGGCCCCTGAGGCCCCCCCCACCCTGTGTGTTCAGTGTTCCCCCCTGTAGAGTGTGGGTGAGTATAAGTGCCCGTAGTGACATACCGGGCTCCTTTCGCGGGGAGGGCCCGTTTATAGGGATCCCCTTCATTCGCTTTCGGGAGACCCCGTTTATAGAGGTCCCCGACCATTCGCTTTTCGGTAGGGCCCGTTTATAGGGTCCCCGAGCATTCACCTCCCCGGTTTGTCGAAGGGCGTGTATGTGTGGGTGTTTGTGTAGTGTGTGAGTGTGGATGTGTGTGTGTGACCAGTGCCCTGTTAGCCGTATGTAGAACACACGTTGCCCGCCCTGCACGTGAGAGATCTCGGACGTAGGGTTGGATTTTGCAGGGCATTATTATTATTATTATTATTATTATTATTATTATTATTATTATTATTATTATTATTATTATTATTATTATTATTAGGAGCGTGATTATGCTATGCCTTACGTCTAAGATTATTCAAATAGGTGATTACGATGTTGAGTGATATAAATCAGATAAAATAATAGTGCCAGTGCAAACGTGAATAGTAGGTGATGAAGATGTTTCGTTAGTATGGTTGTCATGGTATAATTTCTCTGTAATACGTGATCGCTCGTGGTGTACTTCGTTCTCGCTCCATAAGGTTTTCCGTTGACAGCGCTATCTCGCGTGGTGGGTTTATTATTTGTATTGGGGGTCGATGAACTTGAACCTGTTGTTCGTGCATTTCTATTTCTGTGTTTTCGGTTGCTTTTTTACTCTTTTTCGTAATACAAGATATGATTTTAAAAATGATTATATTTTCCCAAGCAGTGAAAATCTCTAACCAATTATTGTAAATACAAGGATGGAGCCTAATGTTATTTCTCCAAATTTTAATATTGATTCAATCATTGATAATCTGTTATGGACACGATGTGTTTTGGTTACTTCTTGTGCTTTTGCTATTACTGTTTTTAGTGCTATTTCGTTTCTTGTTAGGTCATTTTGGACGTTATTTAAGTCAGTTAGTTCAAAGGATGTATCTGTCATCACCAGTATTTCTGTAATGTTTAGGGTTTCGATTGTATCGATTGAGTTTCTGATCATTTCACTTATATTTAATGCAAAATTGCGCGAAAAATTAGCTTGGTGTATCAAGAGACGCGATAGCGGCTCGACGCCAAGTATCAAAAGAAAGAAAATTACCGCGTTAAAAGAAAAAGCCAGCGTGAGCCCTGCCGCACTTTTATATACGCGAATATGCCGGTTTTATGACGTCACCGGATTTTCAAACGGCTCTCACGGAAAAACTATTTCATTAAAAAATCTGAAAATTGGTAACGATTTTTTTTCGATTTTTCCCTTTCCATTGGTCCTTGTTGGAAGTAAATCCATCCAGCCAATTCCGAGATATGTAATTTTAGCGATTAAAATTCCATCATTCCGGAACTTTCTTTTCTTAGAGACAGAGGGGCGTAAGTTGAGTTTGTTTACATTGGACTTACGTCCTTCGCGGGACTGGTGGACATTTCTTGGCTCTCTTGTCACACTCTACGCTGAACGCGGCTACCCCCTCTATTGGATAGCATACATATTCCATTAACTGTGTCTTCCCGAGCTTACATTTCAAAACCATCCACGCCAAGTTTATGTGTAATATTCGAAGTGAATTTGTGCGGTACATGCGTGTAGATACAATGCGTGCATTTGTACGCGTGTTTGCGCTTTTCTATTTAATTGTTTTCTCGTTTTCTTTTTAACCTTCGGCAGGTACCGTTCAAGATGTGCATGAGTCCATGCAGAAACCCATTCACCATTCTTGGCTACGTTGGAATGATTTCATATATTTTTTTTTCAAGAATATTTGGAAGTAAATTTAAATGTAATAACAAAAAAATGTAGACTGGTTACTGTATGATTAAGGTCGCGATTTTTTAATACTTGGCGTTCTTTTTTTACTTTTGCAAAGTTTTTTTCCAATTGTAGTGTTTACTTCCGTTGAGGGGACTAATGTTGTATTCTGCGTTTTCGCTTGACATGAAGGTCCAATTTCTAATATACCTGTATTTGTTATTGTTTTAATGTCAGATTTGTCGTTATCGCAATTTATGTATAGGTTCTCCGGCATCGGTGCTGCGCACAGCCATGCATTAGTGTTTTGGATTTTCGTCCAGTAAGTCTGCCTGAGTGTTTTTAAACGCATGTCACAAATTCCAAGATTTTTAAATTGTGGGTTTTCGAGTAGTTGTACTTCGCATTCTGGTTTATCGTTAAAATGTTGTACCGGGTTTGTACTGTCGTAAATGTATCGTAAAGATCTTAATTTACAATTAGTCAAATCTGGTAGGGTGAAGTAATTTTCGAAGTCTGTTGATATTGCGAAGTGTTGATAACCGTGTTGATGCATTTATGGATGCAAAACGTGTTTCTTCTTGTTGAATCGGTGCTGAAGTGTGTTGGTACAATTTGTATGTATTCAGATCTAATAATAGGATTTTTATGGTGAAAATTAATTTTTCGTTGTTTTGGAATACGACGAGTTTTGACATTGCTAGTAGTTGCGGTATATATTCTGGTTCTAATGGAATTGGGAATTCCAAGTTTGGCGTTGATCTGCTTATATTGTCTGCGCTACGCAGCCATGTTTTTATTGATATCAAACGTTGGTGTACTTGTCCATTTTTTGCAAAAAGTATTGCGTTCGTTTAAGTATCTGTATCCATTATTAGATCTTCTTCAATTAAGGCGATGAGTCGCATTGCGTTTTGATTATATTTGATGGAGTATATATAATATTTCTTCTTTACGCATATTGAGTATTGACTAATGCTAGATTGGTCTGTAATGTTAAGTTTCCTATTTCTTTCGTTAATGATTTTATCTATTTCTGCGTTATGTCAAATCCTGCTTTTATTATTTGTGTCTGGTTGTACATTATTTTTGATAAATCAATTGAATTGTTCGCAAGTTGTTCGATTTGGGATGCTATTCTTTCCGCATCTTCGTTGTCCATTGTGCCGTAAACAAATTTGAATACTTTGCCTATAACGTTCAATAAACCTCGTTTTTAGCGCTTTTGTGGGCGGTGTGGCGGTGGTGGCAGTAATTCTCTAAGGATTGATTCGGCGCTTTCGATGGTGTTTAGGCGAGTTTGGATGGTTTGAAGTTGTATTCGCGGGGGGCATGTTAATCCTAATATTTTACAATATGTCGACATGTTTTGCACGTTATCTTCTATTTGTTGTTTTCTGAGTAACAGTCCATGTGCATTGATGTATGTCACCAGGTTCCAAGTTGTTCGATATGACTGGAGAGTACCGAGTTGTTGGGAGTATAGTCCGGGGTTTTCCGAAAATGATATTACCTTTACAAGGTTGTCGCTGCCTCTGGCAAAGGCAAGGGATCTGCAACATATGCCAATTTTATTTTGTCTATGTGTACTACTTTTTTTTTCCGTTGTCCATTAATAGTTCAACGTTATTGCTATCCGTAATATCTAAAATTTTGAATGGGCCAGTGTAGTTACTGTCAAGTTTCCCTTTTTTCGGTTCTTTAATCAAAAATACTAATTATCCTATTTCATACTTTGGTGTTTTTGCACGTCGGTCGTATAACCGTTTCGTTCTTTCTTTAATCTTGAGCTGCTTCTGTAGTGCCATTTGTTGGACATTTTTCATATGATCACCTAGGGTTGCTATATAATCATCGTATGTAATAACTTTTTCGAGTGGTGGAAATTCCGATGGCAAAGTTGCCGGGTGATTAAAAACTAGTTCGTACGGAGTGAATCCTGTTCCTTCGTGAATACTTGTATTATGTGACAATGTTGCGTATGAAATTAGATCTTCCCATTCGCGATCGTTGTTCCTATAATGTTTAATGTATTCGATTAATGAATGATGACTTCTCTCCAGGGCACCATTTGACTGCGGATGGTATGCCGATGTTCTGTACTGTTTGATTTTGAAGAGCTCGGCAAATGATTTAAAGACTTCGGACATGAGAGAATAGATCGAACTACTCCTTCTTATAAATCATCGTGCATTTGTTTTTTGGACTCCATGGGTAACACGTAGGGTTTCACTGAGACTCCTGTCCAGGTGACATAAAACATAAATGTACTTGTCTTCGGTTCTTACATTGAATAAAATTTGTCCGTTGAAAGAAATGAGGAGTAATTGCAATATAATCTGAGGGGTTATCCTAGATAGTTAGAAATTTTGATTGTGTGAAGTGCATTTTTTCATGGATTCACAATACAATCTCTTGTATATAACAGGAAAGTTCCGTTACATTTTTTTACAATTGATAAAATTAAGTTAAAATGTATTTTTCTTGATTCCCTGATGGCCATTCTCTTGATTCAGGAGCCCTGATTGTGATTTGAATGAGCAATTTGAATAAAAAGTGATGGACCGGACAAGTACTTTTAACACGTATTTAATAGTATATTACACACCTAGGGCAGGAAAATAAGTAATGTCTCAGATCACATGTAATTGTCGGCCGAGGCGAAGCCGAGGCTGACAAACATGTGGTCTGAGGCTTTACTTTTTCCTGCCCGAGGTGTGTATACGATTTTTCTGTCCGACGCAGCCGGAATGTGGCAACTTCGGCCCGCGTAGCGGGCCGAAAGTAGCCACTTTCCGGCCGGAGGGCAGAAAACATAATTTGTACCGATCCAATTGACGTCGAATGTTGTGAATGAAATCAGGGGATCCATAAAGACGGAGACGAATCGATTTTCTTATAAGTCTCTACCACCATTAAGTAACAAATGCTTTTCCCTTCGATGTGATTTTTATGAATTAGCCATTTTACCAAAAAGTCATGGGCCGGAAGATTCCTTAAACGTTTCTGCTGTCAAAAAGTAACTCATGACTTCACTGTTCCTTGGGCCAGAATATGTTAAAAAAAATGGGTTGGTATCGTTTTAATTGTCGGAAAGCAAGATTTTGGGGTTTTTCATGGCTGTTGATTTTTTAGTAATTTCGATAAAACGTTCTAAGCCGGACGAGTATTCTCAACCTTTATGAAAACATAATTTCATAATGTTAAAATTGCGAATTACTAATAAAATACTTGTACTCGAATTGATATCATAATTTTTAGTGCTGGATCCAACTTAGATGGTGACTTTTTTAATTCTTTAGAACGTTTTCAAGTTTTTATAAATATTCCTATAAAAATTTACTATAGTGGGAATTCCGAAAGTTTGAGTGACGAACCATTTGCCGACTTAATGGATGAATACTTTTCTTAGTTCATTCCCTAGTATCAACATAATTTGGATCAATTCTAAGAAAAATACTAATTGCAGCTGTGTTGTGTCCGCGAAGACCGTCACGTAGGGACGAGTTATCAAGGACGAGTATTTTTGGGATTAATGCCAAATTGAGTTAAACTCCAACTCAATACTTATAAAACAAGTTAACAATAAGTTTATTGAGAAAAGATCACAAAGTTGCGGTTGATTTGCCTCGAGACCAATTTATCAGAATTTCGTCAAAGACTGTCGATTTTAGGTTTTGATCTGTCTTTTAATGTTTCACATGATTACTCCCACTATTTGACATATTCGCCCCCGATTCATTTTTATTTCGTTATTCGAATATTTGATGGCGTGAAGCCAGTTAATTGGGGCGATTTCTTAATCCTTTAAGTAGGTTTTTGGTTCGCTGAGAATTGTGAATTCTTTATATTTCATCAGTGTACTCATTTCAGTAATCGGTGCCAAATCGGGGCACAACATCTGTCACAAAAATGATTTATATCTTATTCAGCCTGGTATCATACGTGCAAGCTAAAATCTATAAATTGTGATGTTGTGGCCCTCGTCACATGCTGCGTCGTGGTGGAATCCACCACAGCACTCTCCGCTTTTCTAGTAATACGCCCCTAGGGGCAGCGTAGCTTTATTTCTGCATTTCCGAGGCCCCGTAGGACCTCTCCGAAGCACCAGCGAGCCCTAATCACGTCGACGCCAGATCCGATGATCACCGCAACGACCTGTACGACACCATCAGAACTAAGAATATCGTCAAGAGCACCACATACAGCCCAACCACAAGTCCACGACGAGGAAAACACTCATCAAGAGCACGAGACCACGCACCAAGTCCCAGCACTCAATCCCACCCCGAACAACTCCCTTCACCCACATATTTCCTTACAATTATCCCCTGGAACGCAAACCGGGTAACTCACCTACTGTAAGGGAATAATTCCCTTACCTGTCGAAGATCCGAGGCGTCGTGGAACGCCGAAGAATCTCAGGACTGCAGGAGACGAGTCGGGAGGACTTAACCTCCAAACCCGAACATCCTTGGACGAGGAACGTTCGCCCGTCAACAATACGTCGATCGGACGAGTCCCCTGGCGTCAAGGCTCCTACCCTCCATCACTTCAACGAAAGAAACAACGAAAAATCACACCTGTCACTCGCACTTCGTAGAACGCACCACACATCGAACGAACAACACGGGCCGGCATGTTGCGAGTTCGGTACCGGGTTCGGATTTCCACCACCGTGGCATTCTGGGACAGCGAGGACGATGCAAGCGTCCCGAGCGGACATCGATCACCAATCAGAGACCCCCCGCGACGAGTCCCTTTCTCCTTCTCCCATCCTCCCTTACCACCGAGTGCCAACGCGACTGTAATTAGCGGGCGCTAATTGGTTCGCGGGCGTGCGCGTATCGATTACATTATTGATCGCCACGCGCATCATCGATCGAAGAAGACGAACTTCTACAACGACTCGGCGTGTGTACCATGGGCGCTCGTCATTTTTGAATCTTTTCTGTGAAATAAACTATTAAAATCGACAACTTCATAACGACAACCCGGCTCGACCCCTTTGGAAAACGATTTTGGACATTTGTGGAGACTTCTGGTGTCGTTTTGACAAGATATAAAAACGAGTAAATCGTTTTTTCTCACCGCGGTGTTTCGGTAAAGGACGCGTGGCTTGACGCCATTTTCGCCGGGACGCGTCGTTCGAATTCGCAAGTGTTTTTCCCCGATAAAGAAATCGTCCGAGTCCCTCTGACTCGTGACATCGTTTCAAGTTAATTAATAAAAACTTTTCGCGATTATTGTACGTTGCGAGAGTGCCGTGTTGTTAATATTATGTTAGATATAAGTCATAAAGTGCGAATTTCCCCCCCCCCTTCCCCTCGCGATCACGAGTAGAGTTCTTCGTTCGGACGCGTGTTCGAACCGGCATGCTGTACGACGCCGTACCCCCCCCCCCTGTAAATTATTTTTCCCTTTTATTCCACGTAGCGAACTTTATTAACTACGACATTTCTGTTTGAAAGTGACGTGATCGCGAGTAGACGTTTTTTGCACAAGTTTTCAGTGATTCCTTTTGTTAAAAATTTAAGTCGAAATTTTGTTTTCTTTCGTTAATCACGGGTATTTGTAAGTATGCCTGAGCGACAGGAACCCGTCGATCCATGAGATTATCGTTCGAGTCTCTTGCGGATTTTCGATCTCATTAATTAATATTTTTCTATTTTGTCTTTTTCTCGCGCTAGCCCCGATTTTTGTACACCCCTCCCCAGCATTATTATTATTGAAAAAAAGAAGAGATCAAAGAAAGAGATTATTTATTTTATTATTTGTTAATTTTTGTTATTTTTATTTACAAAAAGTAACTGGCGCCCCAAATCAATGAAAAATTACGGGACTTTCTGTTATAATAAAAAGCGATTTTGTGATTGATTTTCTCCTAATTTTTCGTCATTATTCTTATTTATTTCCTTCCTGATTCTTAGTCATTTTCAGGGATCGGTGGCGATTATCGTCACAAAATGTATAACAATATATGAAGTCACAGCAATCACAGCTTGTGATTCAACTTGGTAAATTACACATTTTTATGTTCAGGAACTGAAAGATGGCTTCGATAACATTTATGATGCGAGAATACCTAAATCTTGGCAATCGCGATCTTGGGAATCTTCTACGTTGGGATTCTGGTTCACCGAGTTAATCGAAAGACATCATCAACTTTATCATTGGATTTTCGTTGGAAGACCTGTCAAGTTTTGGATGACCGGGTTTTTCAATCCACAAGGTATTTTCTTATTATGATTTGTGTTGTAACGACTTTTCCCGTAAGCCGAACAAAACTCTGGTCTCGATATTTACATAGCACCAGTTTTAGATTTTTTCCCAACGAATTTTATTCGATAATAATGAGAACGAAAATAATAGGTTTCCCGGTCGTAGCTGTATGTCTCAACCAATTTGGTAGAGGGGCGGGGTTATGAAGTTGCTCGAAATGAATTCTCATTGAGTCGAGCACAATATCTGGAAGTATACACTACCCGTCGAATATTTCCGGACAGAATTGCGAAGAAGTTCCGGAGCCTTTTTAACTCCTGACTGCCCGTAGGGCAGAAGACGGGAGTTAAGCGTTTCACTGCGATCAGTGGGTGGGGGGATATTTCTTTGTCACTAGTTTTCTCGGAAACGATGATAATTGTCTTGACCAATTTTTCAGTTGAACCAGTTGAACTTTCTATGATGAAATCAAAAGAGTTTGAAAAAAAAATTTCATAAATAAAAAGTGTAAAAAAAATTACATGAAAAAAATCAAGAACCTTACAGAAATTGATTTTAACACGACTGAAAGAAAATTCACAAATCAGCAAAAAACATTATTAAAAAAAATGTCAAATCTATAATTATTTTGTAAAATTGGAAAACATTCAAATAAAACGTGAGAAAATCTTAAATGCACCATTCGAAAACATTGCAGACGTGAATAATCAAAAAAATTCGCTCGAAAACATTTTAAAAACCGATGCCCAATTCTTCTCACCTTATTATGTTGTGTAAGGAGTCTGGTGTTGGTGGGAAATGAATAAATGCCACGTGAAATCAATGAGAAAAAAGTAAGTTGATTTATTGTCCCGTTGCGATGGTGAGAATTACAAATTTTGTGTGAGAACGGCCCGACGAAAATTGACCCGATGAGAAGAACGAGAGAGGAGCCGGTGCTCGTCGACCGCGTGTGCCGGCGAGCCAAGATGGCGACAGTAGTAAGGCTATACCGGTTCCAACTCCGGGATCTCAGGGGGAGCAGGGGAGCGGGGAAGGATCTGCGGGGAAGGATCTGCGGGGAAGGTTCTACGGTGTGGGGAGGGGAAGGCTAGTTTTAACTAATGGGGAGGGTCAGTGGTCCCTGCAAGGGATATGTTTGATCTTATGCGACAAGTGTCACTTTTTCTAAGAGAAAAGAACAAAAAAGATATTTATTACCAGAATTCTTTACGAAGATGTGTCACACCCCCAATGATAGATTTATGAGTTCTGTTACACATTTTATAATCTACAGAGACAGATATTTTTACCAGATTTCGTAAGAATTTTCTTTGAAAAGTGCCCTTCTCCGACTTTTTATCTCAAGTTTCAATCTCGGGAAATACATAAGTTTTCGATTTTCCGCCAAAGATACTAACTTCACGGTTAATGGGCCACTTCCATCTCACACACTTCCAAAGATTTCTAAGCGTCACACTCCTGCAATAATTGTTTTATGTATCCTGGTCACATTGAGACCAGCTGCGTAAGGATGGTCATTCGCGGCATTTTCATTGAAAAGTCACTTGCCGTACCTCTGACTTTTTATCTCAAATCCCGATCTGGGGAACTGTATAAGAATTCTATTTCGCTCTATAGACACCAACTAGATGAATGGTTAATTGAGCACTTCCATCTTGCACACCTGTCGTTGGAAAAGTAAATCCAAATTTAAAGTGGTAAACTTATAATATTGAGAGTTGGATAGATGTGAAAGCTTGTATGCAATCCACCCGTCGAAAGACCTCTGGACATTAACGAAAAATGAACTTGAATCGATTCCTAAGGCTTTGCTTTTGAGATATTATAGCAGAAGTATAACTTTCTTGTGGGATCTTTTACCAGAGCATTTACAGTCAGATAGTGAGATACAATCATATCATAAGTGTTATGATCATTTTAATCCACCGTGGGTGCGAACGCACATTGATGCTGGTGGACCTATACACCGAGATTGTGAAAAGTGTTTCGAAATGGAAGAATTGGTGAATATCTATTGTAACGGGACAGCCCCCTAGGGCTGTCACCGTTCCGGAGATGAGACTCCAGAGGGGCGGAGGAATCCGCGAGAGCACGTAATCGCCAAATGAGGGCCAGCAGCTTCGCGCTACGGGCCACGCATCGCTCGCGTTACGCTCGCCTCTCTCTCTCTCTCATTATGACCAAATCATCGGTCAGTGACTTACGCTAGCGGCCTAATCGGCCCTCCCTATCTTACGCACACCCCGCCCGTGTATTTTGGAAACACTTCCTTCATATTCATATACTCCTGATACTCACCCAGAATATCGTAGCAACAATCTGAACGATGGGTGAAATCGGGGAGGAAGGTGCCTGAATCCTTTTTGACTCCAGTAGTCTTCCCTTCCTCATCTATTCCCACTCAGGTGACATTTTCATCGCAAAGGAAGGGAGTTTTCTCCTCACACGGCTGTATCTATTTAAGGGCGCGCACAGACGAAATCACCACTCTAGAACACAATTATTTGAATCATCTTCATCGTCTACGAGTCACGAGAAATATCAGTGATGCTCTAATCTCTGAGCATCGCTCCATCCTATCTTCCACCTGAGCTCGTGGTTAGGACCTATCTCTCTTAGAATGCCCCAGTATTGCACTGGATGTCGGACTCTGAGAGATAGCATTAGATGGTGACCGTAGGTAGATAATTATCGGACAATCGGGAGTTTAAATATTAGCAACGCTAACAATGAATCTATTTTCTCCGGGATCGCGATTATATCTCGACCTTCAGTCTATCTATCTCACCGCTAACCCCGACTCAGCGGACGGAATTTCTCCGTCGGATGTAATGGGACTTAATTTCTTAATGATCTTTTTCGAGTATTAACTACAACGTGGTTAATATTCTGTGGAATACAGAGCATCGGCCACTCTGTATTTAACGATACGGATCTGTATCGTAAAGGCCATGAGAAACGATTATAAATCGACATCGAAGATTTATAATCCTTTCGCATTTTTTTCCGCTTGCTTCTCAAGCGTTTGACCATCGTCACGTACGATAAACCTCAATCACACATAATTTTGACTTCACGAGCCAACGCTCTTTCACACGACGAATATCTCAAATAAACACGTATAAAACACTACACCTGAGTCCGTGTTATTTATTTGCACGCTCGACCCTCGATCGTCGTTTATTAATTCTGTGAGCACTGTTTTGCATTATTATCGATTAACGGTTCTTGATTCAAAGCGCATCTTTAAGCATATCAATTTTGGAGCCTGATTTCAAACAGTCTGCTTGATATTTAAATTAATAACGTTCCATTGCAAAAGAAGAGTGCAGGAGATCGCAGTCAGAATATCGTAATTCCGTGCGATAATCATAACTAAAATCGAGGCATTCTTGGAAATAATCATAACTAAAATCGAGGGATTTTCGAGTCAATAATCATAACTAAAATCGAGATATTTTCGAGCAAAATAATCATAACTAAAATCGCGGAATTACGATCATCTAACTGCGTGTATCAGAGAGAGATAGAAATAAGACTTTTCAGGAATAAGATAGCTCACGCACATCAATACGAAACACCGATCACGGATACAAGGATCGAGCGACGCTACCTCCTCGGCCTTTATACTATCTTGTCATTCTTTCAGCCTTCTGCCTATCGTTATTGCCTTATTTATCAAAAGATTATTAATTAAATTCACCAATTTCACCTCTCCTCCTCCAGGACCAGCTACCGGTAGGTGAAATTCAACTTTTCAAACCTTTAATTAACTCAATTTCTTTTTGATATTTTTGTGTAATTTAGCATCGATCTCTCTCTCATTCATTGAATACCAATGATGAAGGATCGTCATAGTCATACATGAAAGTAACATTGTATCCTGAGGCATGTTGTTCCACCCAATGGAAAAGAGAGAGAGAGCGAGATACGAGAATCAATTTTGGTGATTATCAATAGAAAATTAACTTCATCTCGAGCCACCCTAAAATTTATTTCAATCTTCCCAGTTTCGTAAACCTTTCACGAGGCCTGCGTCGCTGGATCCGAGTATCCGCGATAACGAAACGTTTCACTATGCAATTCGACGCACGAAAAGTCCTCGAGAAATCACGTCGGAGGAGCTACGTATTATATCACCAACAATGTTTAAAAAATACTTCAGTGATTTTACTGAATATTTGTGGGATCACTTGCCAGAATATTATAAATCAGATAGTGAAATTATGTCATACCGGCGATGCATATAACATTGGAACACAACATCGATAGGAGACCAGATCGATAATCCTATACCCCAACGTCGTAACTGCAGAGAGTGTTGCAGGAGGTTTGAACAAGTTTAAACCTGTCTCGGATGCACGTGCACAAACGACGTGGGGGTGACATTTCTGAGAAGAATGGATCTTCGGAAAATGCGTGGGAAAGAGTATTGTGGAATGTGCCGGTGGTGAAGATGTAGGTGGCGGTCATGTTCAAACCATCAATTCGTCGTTCCACAAGCTTCGTTCAAGTCGTGATTTTTTTCTTCACATTCGACAACGATGGCGTTCTCTGCGATCAACGAAATCACCAAGCAGTCAGCATTTCTACCCTCGAAGCCGCTGAAAGAACTTGAAGTCAATGGTGACTACGGAGTCTCCGATATTCGTTCAGCAAATACGAAGTGGGGACAAAGATACGTTGTGGAAGTCAACAATAAATTCACAGTCTTCCTGCCACCCCGAGTTGTCAAGGCATTTCAACAAGATCCTGTGACGTACGGAAAATTATTGGAGGCTGCTCATTAGGGTGGTCCTTAAAAAGGTCATATTTTTTTTTACTCTCCCAGAAGCTTAAACGCTTTCTTAGCATTGAAAAAAATAGTCACCAAATTTCAGCTCTTTATCTCAGTCCTAAGTCGACCCCCACGAGTGTCAAAATTTTCCATTTAAATAACACAGAAGTTTTTCGATTTCATGTTCATCTATCCAAACCTCGGCTCCATTCAATGCTTCTGTATTGTAATTACGCTCGATTTGTAGATAATTTAATACTCTCCAAAGTTGCTTCAACCATTTTTATTGTCACTCCCATTGTTTTGAAAGTATAAGTCTTTCAAGTCATGTTTGTTAAGAAAATTTACCTTTTTTCGCTAGTAATTGGTCAACGATTGAATTTACAACAAAAAATGAAGAAACAAATTTTGTAGGAAATTTCATTTTATGCAAAAATTTTTCGATTCGACGTCAATTTTAAAATTAACGTTTTATATTTTCAGTTCAAATAAAGTAAAAGTCGCTGAACAGCAAGTTCAATTCATAACCCCATTTTTTAATGATTCTCTTAATAATCGATTATTCAATTATAAATAAGAAGAGATAAAAAAAATAACATCCGATATAAAAATACAGTACTAGATAAAAAATTCACTATATATTTTTTGGACATATCCTTCAGTTTTTATATATAATTTTGTTCATCGCTGTAAGATAATAATTGATCAAGACAGCTCAAAGCGTTGTTTATGTAGGTCAAGTCACTCATAAAAACCCTACTCTGGCGGAAAAATATGAAAATATTCCGAACAACAAAAATCGATCTTACCGACATGTGAAAAGGGGTATAAGCTCGTAAAAGTTTGTCCAATCACAGTACAACAAAAATTCATTTCATAATATAAGATTTACAGAAGTTGAGTTTCCTTCTTCAATCATAATGACAAGAACGGCAGTGGTAAAAATAAGACTATTATGAATTTAATTTTTTTTTTTTGAAAACGTGGATCGAATTCTATATAGTTATGCTAATTATGGGGGAAAATAGGCAAAGCTCAACATTCATCGAAGCAACATGTAAAAATTTTTCATGAATGAAAAACATTTAACCACGCAAGAACGGAAATTTCAAAAAAACTACCCAATACGGAGAACTAATAAATTTTTCTACGACTTTGAAATTCAGTACTGTTCAGGAATGAGCAAAGCTACGTCGGTAGTTGCGTAATTCAGCGGGAGAGAAGGGGGGGTGGCGCTCCGCCGTGGATGTCGCCACGGACCGGGCTACTCAAATTTTGGGAATATTTCTTACGGGAGTGACGTGACGCGCGACGCATGCGTGCGGCTCGTCGTCATCGATAATACTTATCGATCAATTAGTCTTGATCCGGTCGTAACGTGCTACAGTGCCTTTCGTGCCTTTCAAAAATTCCCTTTCGCAAAAGTCAGCGCAAATAATCATTTTTCGGGTCAAATATTACATCGAATTAATTCAGGACAATCTGTACTTCATCGTGATATATTTTTTGGGACTTTTGACACACGGATCTCTCTGGTTATCTCGGGATCCATTTTCGGGCACTCGCGAGCACGCTTCGGCTTTATTTCGGCATCGTCGAACGTATGTTCGACGACGACCGGGTCTTCTCACATTTCTCATTACACCACGAGTGATTGTCGGGCTAATTTGTCATCTCGGGAGCATTATTCATTGTTATTTCTTCCCTATATTTTTTACGAATAAATAAATACGTTTTTTATCGCTTTTTACACCCGCTCTCCTCGCGTCATTTATTTTCCCCACCAACACCAGATCCTCACGCAACAAGTACAAATTTTATATAAAACTTAGACAAAAAAAATTCAGGAAATATTAGCATCTTATGATTTATATTTGGACGGTAATTTAAAAGTTGACGTCATATCGATAAACGATAAAAAAAAACATCGATAAAAAAAGTGCAATGCTGTAATACAGTTTTGGCTAGGAAATGCTAAAAGTTCTACAAGTTCGCCATTCAAACCCGAGCGATAAAAGTTAGCTGTAACTTAGTAACTCTTCTATTTGTAGGGTTGTATATTCCAAACTGAAGACTTGGCGGAATTGGCTTCCGAATATTTGGTATAAAATGAAATTTCCTACAAAATTTGCTTCCTCATTTTTTGTTGTAAATTCAATCGTTGACCAATTATTAGCGAAAAAAGGTAAATTTTCTTAACAAATATGACTTTAAAGACTTATACCTTCAAAACAATGGAAGTGACAATAAAAATGGTTGAAGCAACTTTGGAGAGTATTAAATTATCTACAAATCGAGCGTAATTACAATATAGAAGCATTAGATGAAGCCGAGGTTTGGATAGATAACATGAAATCGAAAAACTTCTGTGTTATTTAAATGGAAAATTTTGACACTCGTGGGGGTCGACTTAGGACTGAGATAAAGAGCTTAAATTTGGTGATTATATTTTTTCAATGCTAAGAAAGCGTTTAAGCTTCTGGGAGAGTGAAAAAAAATATGACCTTTTTAAGGACCACCCTACTGCTCATACTGGACAACTCAGTATGAAATACATCGGCGGAGATTGGAACGGCGTCGAGTTTCATGAAATATAAATTTCATATCATATAAAACTGTAAATAGAAAAAAAATCGATGTAATGTGAATGAGGATGGAGAAGGAGATGGTTTTATTTAAATAAATTGTGTAAAAATCATTTCATGGATGTTTTCTTTATTCAAAAATTCCTCGTCTACATAATGCATGCGTCTGCATCATGCATACATATAACCAGCTTTTCAAAGCTTTCACATTCATCGTCGCACAGTTGAATTTCAATTCGTTGGTATGGTGAGGACAACTTGATGAAGTTTTCAGCAACTTCTTCAGCGATGGGCAGTCCAGAGTCTCAAGATCCACAATCTCCGTTGATAAATCCAAAAAGCTCGCTCACCACAAAGACTTTTCACAGCCTTTTACAAATATGGTGCGGGCGTGTTGTAAAGTTGATTGAATGATAGGTTTTGCCGCGTCGTATGGCATGAGACCATAATCCCATGGTATTCCATGAAAATTTCGTTGCAACCATTTATTCATGGATTGATATTTCGATGGCAGTGTGTCCCATGAATATGGTGGTTCGAAGAAGAGCGTCAGAGGTTCAGAATTTTTCTCATTGGCTCGGATAATTGATATTTCTTTGAGGATGAATTCGTTGATGGGTCCCTTGAAACCTTGTAGATCGACGATAAAGTCCATCTCGACATCGATTGAAAGTTTGTATACATATCGTAGAGTAATGCATACTGATTTTGCTGTATATTCAAATTCATGTTGCCATAGGGATAGCGCTGTGAGTTTAAGTATAGTTTCACATCGCTCACGTTGCAATGATCAAAGCCACTTGCATTCTTCCTCTTGCTATTCTTCCGTCCAGTTTGGAATGCGAGGATTACATATCGCGGTTTTTCGAGCTGCGTCGATGTCTTCACAGACCACGAATGTTTTGAAGTTGCAGGTAGCATTGGATATTCGTACAATTCCCAGGTGCGGAAACTCATGGGGATTGGTGAGTCTTTGGCGATAAACTTCAATAGTTGAATTTTCCGTTGATCGGCCACGGTGACGTATGGAACAAGCCGTTCAATTTTTCGTAGTGTAATTTTATAATCTTCAGCAGCTGCCTGAAGTATTGCATTGTCATTGGTACGTTATCTCGTTAGAATCAATTCATGTTTCGTATTCACCACCATTTTTCGATAATCTTCAGCAAAGCCCAGCAGCGCACTCAGCGGTATGCATATATCAAAGTTGCCTGATGCATCCTCAATATGTTTTGTCTCCTCAACATCAATCCAACCAGTATTTTCAAGCATTGAGCTCTTAGCCGGTGAGTGAGAAGTGAATCCTTTCATAAGAGATGTGATACCAACATTCTTATTGCGATCAATTTCTACAGCATTAAGTTCATAGCACACTTCTTCAAATGTATGACGAATCGAAAAAATCCCCTCACGGGGAAAAACGTGCACAAGTACATTGGTGGTCCCTTGTTTCCCTATGATATTTAAAAAAAATTCAAAACGCCGCTTAGAAGAATACAAAAAAAGTTACAAAATAAGTTAAGATCTGTTGAAATATACGTGGCCAAATACGGGAAGCTTTACTGCGTTTCAATAAATTTTCAAATACGGTTTGATGTTGATAGAAAAAATAATAAAGTTCGGAAATTCAACTATGTCACCAACCAAATTGCAAACGTGAAAAAATTAGATTGTAAAAATATTTTGAACGAAGTACTTGGCGAGGATTTTTCCATGAAATTAGCATAGTGTATAGATCATGATCACGAACTCGCCAAGTACTTCGTTCAGAAATTTTTTACAATCTAATTTTTATACGTTTGCAATTTGGTAGGTGACATAGTTGAATTTCCGAACTTTATTATTTTTTCTATCACCATCAAACCGTATTTGAAAATTTATTGAAACGCAGTAAAGCTTCCCGTATTTGGCCACGTATATTTCAACAGATCTTAACTTATTTTGTAACTTTTTTTTTATTCTTTTAAGCGGCGTTTTGGATTTTTTTTTAATATCATAGGGTTGATTTATCCAGTGGAAAAAATTTCGAGGTTTACATTCTCACAGATTCATGGATGTGTTACTAAATCAGTCAGCCAAAGTTCTTGCTAGATATCAACTGTCATTTATATCAACTACCTCAATCCGTACAGATATCTTGAAAAGACGGCATCAATCGTAGTTCTTGATCATGTCATGGCTTCTTCGGGCTTGCTGTTAAGTTCCAATTTAAGTTTCATTTCTAGAAAATTGGCTAATGGTTGTGTCACTGGTCTACGAAAATTAAAACTGAAATCCCCCTCGAGACTTGTACAATAATTTTCTAAATCCTCACCAAAGACCGCAACACCGTCAGATCTATGTTAGCAGCATTCAATGAAGGGACCGTTCACTCTCATGAACGATGCGGTTTGGGGATATATGAACTGTTGCCATTAATATCCGCTGACAACTCCAAAACTCGTATTTATTTATTTATTTTTCCTTGTTCCACTAACGTGGTTTCCAACCTATGACTTTGTAAGTACAAGGACGATGACATATACAGAAAAAATCTGACATACTCAAAAGAACGTTTCATGCCCATGTAAATTTGTGATTAAAGTAAAAAACCCGAAAGTTCCCCTAGGGAAAAAAGGTCAGGACAAGTACATGGACGGTTTCTTGTTTCCTGATGATATCGAAACAAGTGTGGAAAAAAAAATTTCCATAAAATAAGAATTGTAAAAAAAAATTTCATAAAAAAAAATCATGAACCTTGCTGAAAATGATTTCACCAAAATTCAAAAAAAAATTTACAAATTAGTAGAAAACAAAATGCAAAATGTTGAATAAACCACTCGAAAACATTGCGAACGAAAATAACCGAAAAATGTCGCTAGGATACATTTTTAAAACCGATGCCCCATTTTTCTCATCTTATTCTAAAGGAGGATCGACTAAATGAATTTAAAAAGTTTCCATCGAAGTTACGTGCAGCATTAAAATTTATGATATCATTTCGAGGACAAGTATTTATTGGTGATTCGGAATATTCATTTCTACGGGACGCATCAGAAACTTGAAAAAGTGGAAAAGAATCGAAAAAGTTACCATCTAAGTTACGTTCTAAGTTAATTCGAGGACAAGTATTTTATTTTATCAGTAATTCGCAATTTTGCCATTATGAAACTATGTTTTCATAAGGGTTGAGAATACGTCCTGCTCAGGACGTCTGATCGAAATTACTAGAAATGAACAATCATAAAAAATCCCAAAATCTTGCTTGCCGACAACTAGAACCATACCAACCCATTTTTAAAAAACGACAACTAGAATTCCGACAACTAGAACCATACCAACTCATTTTTTAAAAACATATTCCGGTCCAAGGAACAGTGAAGTCATGAGTTACTTTGTGACAGCAGAAACGTATAAGGAATCTTTCTGCCCATGACTTTTTGGTAAAATGGCTGATTCAAAAAAATCACACTGAATCACATCGAATCACATTTGTTACTTTATGGTGGTAGAGACTTATAAGAAAATCGATTCGTCTCGTACTTTAAGGATCCCCTGATATCATTCACAACATTTGACGTCGATTGGATCGGTACAAATTATGTTTAAATACGTGTTAAAAGTACTTGTCCGGCCCATCACTTTTTATTCAAATTGCTCATTCAAATAAAAATCAAAGAAAAAGTTGAAATTATTGAACAGTAATACCAGCCGCTACCACGTCTCTTAATATAAGAAAAAAAATTTCTTTGAATTCCAGGAAACGCTCATGTCATACTCAACGTTTGACAATGATTTTAACCGGATCAAATTGTGTCCGCGAATGAACTCGAAAATTTCTTGAAATGCGACGTATTTTCAGTTTAATGTTCTCAGCAATAATATAGGTTGTTTCTTATGTCGAATAGAATTTTTCCGCTAGAAGAATCGAAGAGTAAAAAATGCCGTCATTGCAATATAATCTAAAGGGCTACCGAATCAAATTGTGTACGTGAATAAACTCGATAACTTTCTTATACGCGACTTATTATCTAGAGTCGCGGTAGCGACTCTGAGACAAGTACATTTATGTTATGACGAGTCGCTGACAGAGAGTCTTTACCGGAGCGATAGCGTTTCCAATTGTTTTCGAAAATTTTCAAAATTTGTTTCTTTAATAATTAATGAAATACAGTAGTTCAGAGAATACTGTAAGTTGACGTATTTTTTATTTATTTTTTTCTTTCG